>JAEQBH010009349.1:0-58960 GCA_016808115.1 Tetrastigma voinierianum | reverse complement strand
ATAGCTTTGAAGAGGTAGCTAGCTTGGTTTTGGGGCAGTTACAGGTTGTCTTCATGTTTTAAATGCTACAGGTACTGTATTTATGGCTCCCAACTTCTCAAACTAGGGTTGAATATCATTTAATGTCATTACTTTGGCCAATACTTACCATGCTTTAGGGTACAGGGCATACTTATTGCTAGATGCACTGTTATTCTTTAGATGGCCTTTACGAGCCACTGAAATGAGGTTGAATGTTAGGGTTTCAAACTGAAAGGGGCTATGGATGCATGTTGCCTGTATTGACTCAAATAGGAGTGATTATAGGGTTAAGTTTTATAGTTAAACAAAGATCCGGTTATGGCTTGGACTATAGGTTGCTTTCCATAATGCGAGGATATAACCCGAGGACACTGCATAAACCCCATGTTGTCAAGCTAGTGACCTAAATCTTCAAAGTTACCTTTCCAAACTTCACTTTCAGTTTTTACAGTTAATCAGTATCCAAACAACTTCCACTGTTTTGAAACAAATCCAAAAATCCAAATAAAAAGCCTCACCATTTTCAACACTGATGCAAATCATTCCTAGGATGAAAACCCATCCCCGTGTTCGACCCTAGACCACTATGCTGCAGTAGCTTCACACTACGGTGTAGAGGAACATAGGAAACAAATTTATTATTCCGCTCACCCTACCGTGGCACGAATCAAATGGCGCCGTTGCCGGGGATGGTGCCAAACTACTAATGATGAGATGAAGTGTACTTGTGATCAACATCACAAGTGAAGGTGACCCTTTTTATCCTTTTTTTGAATATCAGTTGCTGTAACTGCAAGTTTTCATCACTTTGCAGTAACTGCACTGTTTTTGTTTTTCATACAGTCAATTTTTATTTTTGCTAACCCTAATCTTTTTGCAAGTTTGTTTGTGTTCTTTGTTGTCTTTTTTTTTTTTGGATAATTAAGCGTTTATTACCAAAAAGCAGACCACACAATCAAAGAATACACGAGCCCAAAGCCCAAAAGAAAGAAAAACGGACAGAACCTCCCCTAAAAACAAGGAGAAGGCCACAGCCCAAAACAACCAGCAACAACCAACAACAACAAAACAAAAGAACCAAACTCACTTCCACAACCCGGAAGGAGACACCACACCCCAAAGCCCAGCCCACAGCCCGGGCAAAGGCAACCAGGGCCCAAAAGAGGCAAGGACCCAACCAACAAAAAACCCATCAATCAACCATGAGAACCATCAAGACCAAAGATATGAAGCGGGAAGGACCATCTCTCACACATAGCTCTGTTCACAGGATTGTCCACCACCTTCTGGAAACTAGAGATTCTCAATCGAACATCATTACAGATGAGATGAAAAATGGTGTCAGCAGGAGAATAGATGTTCTCGTGAATTCTACTATTCCGATGCCTCCATTAAAGATAATGTAGCACCACGCAATCCTCTTGGTAATAGAACAAAATGATTTCCCTTTAGAAGCACATACCCATAAGAGTTCATTCTCCCAACTTCGCGGCATTCTGGAATTTCCACATAACCTTAGAATTCTCAACCAAATACCAGCAGTGAAATGGCACCCAAAAAACAAGTGATTCCTATCTTCAACATTTGCACGGCAAAAAACACATGAATTATTGTTACCACCCATTCGGTGTTTTGTCTCAGGTAACTAATCTCTGGTCTCCGAATGGTCAACTAAACTATAAGCATGCTCTAAGAAGCCAGAAACCATCGTATAATGCCATCACCTTATGATTTTCGATCTAAATTGGTTCCAAAAGTGTATCAAACCGTGAAGTTCTGATGGAGTAAGAGTCCATGTAACAATATCCTCTAGAGACATCTAAATGATAATTGACACAACTGTTTGATTTCGATAAGGTCTCAGGTTTTATCAGGGGCCAATTCCACCTACCATCACCAATAACTTCAGCCAAGAGCTGCTATTCTTGATAGCGGACCATACACAACACATTCCATAGTGAGGAGGAGAGGACTAACCTATTCCGTGAATCATAAAGCAAAAGTGAATGTCCCTTACCGCGGTAAACTTGTGGTTGATGAATTGGACGATCTTATCTTTCAACAGATCATTTTCCGCGCCCAAGAACAAATCAAGGAGTTTTGGCACACCAAAGGCTTCCGTGTCCGCGCCTTCCACCCACGCCACCCATAAGGAGTCCTTCTAAAAATCAGTTCCAAACGTGTTTCATAACATCAGATTATCTCGAAGTCTGATCCGACGCACCTAAGCCACCTCCTTCCTAAGACACACGTAATCCCAACTCGACCTTAGCACTGACGAATTTCTGTGCTTCCACCCACGAAGTCGGGCCAAAAGTTGCTCAATTCTTAGCAATTGCGAATTTTTAAATAATGAACATACCGCACTAATATTAAATCGATCGCTATGCAACACGTAACCAATAAGTCAGACCGCCCGCATATGATAACGCTTACTTGTCCAAGATCGGATTCGCCATTATTTTTTCCGTATATCGGGCAATCACTGTGAGACGTTTGATGAGATCAAAGTGAACACCCAAGGATATTTCATAGGAAACCCAAACCGGGGGGCTTCAAAGTGATGTTCAATAGAGCAGATTTAACTTCACCATTTACCCCTAAGAATAGGTAAAATGGCGCTTTTTGAATCGCTTACCCGCAGCCTGAAATAAATTTCTCAAATCGCTCAAATTTCATCCAATATAACTTGACACCGGATATCTTCCTACCAAGAAAGTTAAACGTTATCTCAGCAAACATGTCGAAGCCGATTGATATCCTTACATTTAGATGAAATCAAAATCCGCTCACAGCTACCAACGACAAGGATCTAGGAAAAGCCTCCCATGGCAATGATAAATAATAAAGGCGAGGCGGATCCCCTTGTCCAACCTATCGCTTATACTGAAAAACCCCCGCAGTTCCACCATTAACCGAAACAGAAGGTCAGTGGCGGATATGCCTTAATACACCATGAACATATGTGTACCCATTGGGTTAAAATACCCGTAATAAAGCTCCAACTGACCGTATCAAAAGCCTTTTTAATGTCAACTTTAAGAGCACACCCGGGTGGCCTTTGTATCACTGATAGTCGATCATAAGCTCCCGCAATAAGGATGTTATCTACTATACTGATCTTAATAAAATGAATTACGCAGGCTTATAATCTCGTGAATGCATTGATTTAACCTTGCAAAGAATAATTCGATATGCACTTATAAATCGTGGTTAAATGGTGATATTGGCTCCATAGTCACCATAGATCTGGTTAGGTACCTTTAGGCACTAAAGCAATTATAGTGCAATTAACTTACGAAGAAGCGCCGCCTGATTTGAAAAGCATAACACCGTGATCAATAACATCACCTCCAATTATACTCCAAGCCGCTCTGGAAGAAAAGAGAAGAGAAACCATCTCGGCCCGGTTTGAAATCATCAATAGAGAACAAAGCCCTTATTTCTCATGAGAAATATCACCATTCAAAACGTCCAGATGATGCGCGACCAACCAAACCCATCAATGTTATTCAAATACTCTTGGTCAATAGGAGTGCCATCAACACAAAGAATATTTTTGAAATAGCCAACAGCTTCCACCTTAATTGCCAACGGATCTTCGATTCTGCAGCCATTTCCCGAGGTTAAGATTTTAATCATACCCGAGATTCCGAGCCTCGACCGATTTATGGAAGAAATTTGTATTCCGATCTCCTAAATTTCGAAAGCCATCAGACTCTGTATTTTGCTTTAAGAAACCCCTCCTGCCACAAGAAGATCATAGAAGGTCCTTAAACACTTCTTCCTCATTTTCCAACAGCACGTGAGTCCGGGAGGGATTGCTCTATCAAGAGTTTCGCGCCGTTTTAAGCTTCCCCGGCAGCCTCAACACGATCATGCAAACTACCAAAGAGGAAATTAACATCTTGAGGGAGGCCTTCACTCTTTTTCATGGTATGTTCTGATGGTGTCTCGCACCTTCTATCCTGCCTCACAATACCAAGGAAAGTGTGATGGTTAGTCTGTGGTTAAAAAATTTGAAAGGAATATTTTTCCTACGCCTCGTGGCTGAGCTTAACATTAAGGTTTGTAACTGTGAGGGCAATGATCGGCAATCCAGATTGGACTTCCTTTAAAGCATCGGGAACATATCCATACAATATCTATTCTCGAGGCACCGATCCACTTCCTAGCTATGAAGTTTCGCCTTCGCGCCGGTTCATCCACGTGAAAATAGGACCCAAAAAAGGAATTATCAGCCAGATCAATAACATCGAACATCACTAATTTATCTCCACCAATTCGATTTCTGCATCACATCAATGAAATATCACACTATTTCAACTATGTAACACACCACTGGGAGATGACCATAACCTTCTATCTATGTAGCTATTCGAAGCATAAACAACCGAACACCAAAATGAGTAATGGTCTCCCCGGTTTGTATCACCCACACAAAGATTGCTTGGTCCATGGAGTGAAAGATATCAATGCTAATTTTCCTAGGGTTAACACAAATCCGCATTCACGCAGAAAGATCATAATTATGAACACCAACTGAACAGAAGATCCTCGTTCTATTCGAAACTCGCACCGAGTTTCCGCATCACACACAAAATCAAGAGTATGGATTTAATGTAAACGAACGCACTTAATTTGCTCGAGGGGGTCGCTCAATTTCTTATGTTCCATTTAAGCAAACTTAACCATTTGGAAGTCACAGTATGCCCTTTTATCCATGTGATCCTCGCATATTAGCAAGGTTCCGCTTTCTTTGAGCTCGAGCTTTCCTAGAAATTGGCATGTGCGTGAAGTCCACTTCATCAACTCTCTTAATATGCTTGAACGTGTCGCGACAGGGAATTCATCGGGAGAATCTTATACCGGTTAGGATCGATCCGAGGATACTAAGATGTCAGTTATTTCTTCTTCCTCATGATATGCTAGACATTCAAACGATTTCCATGTACAATTTATCTATTCTTTCTTATTTAACCCAACCACACTCAGACTGTGTAGTCATTTGATTTAGTATACCTGCTAACCCAAATTTACAGACTTATCTGACTGAGATCTAGAGGATTTTCTCATCCCAAAGCTATCAACAGTCACAAACCCAACATAACCCATTATGAACTTTGAGTGGGTATATTACAATCTGAGCTTTGATATTCATTCATAACAAATCGCTTGCAAACCGGACAAAGAGACTTGGAGCCCGGATATTCAACTCTTATCGCTGAGAAATCACATTACCCCGCTAGAAGAACTCAATTAGGAATTCACAATCCACCCCCACCTCAACACAAATCCTAGCAAAGGATAACTTTGCTCGATTCTCGCAGTGAATCAAGGTAGCTTTTGATACCACCAAGATTTCTGCGATGTACCTAAGACACGCTGGGCTGGCCCAATATTCCAGTGGATATTGTAACTTGACCCAAATCGGGGATGTAGTGACAATTAATGTTAAAGATATCCATGCCCTGATGCCAAGCACGTAGGTATGAAGGGTCTCTTCCCACAGTGCCAGCGGACCAATCTAGAACCCAATCCCGGCCTCCTGTCCTCGAATCTAAAGAAGTATAAACCATTCTCGCTGTGGAAATGTCGCATCTCCTTCGCCCCATTACCGCTAACTAGGAGCGACAACCGGAATCCAGACGCTATCCAGACCGTCCGATTAAATGAAATTCTTCCACATATCAATACCCTTTATTTATCGTCACCGCGGAGGTCTGGCAACCATCTTCCCATCGCAATATGTGGACTATTTAACCGGAGAGGAACACTGCTTCTCGTGCATGAGAATAGTTCTTCCGTGATTTCACCGGAGCAACTTGACTTCCCCCAAATCACCATCCTTGTAACCTTCATACATCGCGGACTTGTACCTTCCTTTTCACCCATAGCCCCAAATTTCCATTACCCACGCAAGATCGATCCAACCCAATCCCTGTGATTACCTTCCACCCTTTGGTCAAGATGCTTCAATGATGACTAGCGTAACCCTTACTCAACCCATATCCCTCCGAACCCGACCCATGAGGAACGACTTTCCCTCGCACACCTAGCTTCTCACGGTTGCTAATGCCCCCCCATGACTGGGGAGGGAGACGAACGAAGATCTTCGTGAGCTCCGATCGCATCGGTATGAGCTCGAAGAGTAACAACCGTATCCAAGATGATTCCTCCCGAATCGCTAACGGATCAAGAAGTGGGACCAAGGCCGCTGAATCGCACGATCCGCACCATCGTTGGGGTCTACGAAGGTTTTGATCTCCGACGAACACCCACCGGCACGATTCCCTCCACTCTGCTCGTTTAGAGAGAACTCACCACCAGATCCCACTGTTTCCGTGTGGGTATCTTTTTTTGGAACCCAAGATTGCACTTCACTCCAGCGCCAACCACGCTCGTCAACCCCCCACCAACTCCTGTCCCCACCACCGTGTTTGTCATTCCTGAACAATCAATGTGAAGACGACAAGCGGGTCGTCTCTAGAGAGCATGGTTTGTTGTCTCTTAAATTGTGTAACAGGTGTTTATGCACCAAAGGATGTAGACACATCGTGATCAAAGAACCCGCAAGACACAACTGGACCCGGGGCGCAATAAGCCAAACAGACAATACGTATACCATGGATCCCCCTTACCCGAGGAACACAGAGTCACCTGTGCACCCTTAAATTGAATCCAACTGATAGATCGAAGGAGGGACCACATCCACCCTCCTAGAGTTAGTGCCCCTTCCTACATCATACCTCCCGCCGATAGCAGCCATGCCTTACTTAGTACCCTATCTCATGATATCATGTGGTATGAAAATGAAACCACACACACATATGGGATTTCAGTGAGTATTGCACAACCTTTTAAGGGTATGTATGATGAACACGGATTATGCGGTTCGAAGATTTATCGACCCTAAAGGACAAGGCTAAGATTTGGCTTAACTCACCGAGGTACCAGCACCATTAGAAATTAAGCCAATGCAGTGTAATTTTTAAAAATTCTTCTTCACTTATAATATCAATAATTTGAAGAGACAAATTTACACCTTGCAAATTAAGATGGTGAGAGGTTCTACCAAGAGCCGGGAGATTCATGGTGACTATCACTACGCCGCCACCCACGTTTGATATACTGACGCCAGGAACCATTTCTATGAAGGTATGTCTCCGCCATGAAGCAGCCTCTTGAAACCATAAAGGAGGAGAGATTTCCGAGTAAGATCCCGATGAACCCATGGATTTTTAAATTATGTGGCTGAAACTTCTAAGGGTCGATGAGCCGAACCCCAGAGAAATGGAAAAAATGAGGCTCACCAACCTTTGTGTGGGTGGACGTATGACCAGTCGAAGAAATGGAAATGAAAGCTAGATTTCAACCTTAGCTAGGAAGGTAGAGGGAGCTTGAAGGCAAATCCAAGCCACATGAGGTGTGCAGGGACTGAATCCTACACAAACCAATCCCCATCTCACTTCCAATCCCCTCAGACACCTGCCATCTGGCTCTATACTTTCTGAAGGATTTGATGTCGAATGTGCAACATCAGAGGACAATACAAGCCACAACAACCTAATGCCCCATATGGAAATAATACACTCCAATCGGCGAATCACCCTAACTCCTCTCCGAAACCCACTCCCGCCTATAGGCTCCCAAAGCAAACCACGCTTATTCCACTCAATAGAACAACCACCACCATCCTCTTCTCCAAGTAACAAGCCATTTTAATGGAAAGTGTGCTAGCTTGTTGAGGAGCAAAAGGAATCAATGTGCAACCGCAATAAAGTGATTGATAATGCTTGAGAATACACTCAATGTTATAATAGATGGGCTTCGAGAGCAATCTAACTAAAATTGATAACCCATGCGATTCAATCACCAAGCATCAACAAGTTGTCGGGAGTATGTAAGCAGTGGCGGTTCCTCAAACACCGCTAAATCTAAAATAATCCATGAAAGAGTTCATCCAAAGAATTGGGACGGATGAGGTGAAGGCTATCATCACCCTGAGGAGTGGAAAAGAGGTTGATCAGCCCATACCAAAGCCTGTTGAAGAAACCAGGAAAGGAGCAGAATGGAAAATTTTAACATATTTTCCGGGGCTGCAGGACTCCAATGAACACCGTACCACCCTCCATTTCCACAGCAATTTGTGCAAGAAGCATGGGCATCCCAAGAGCAGTGCATCTTAGAAGTCCTAAGGTGTGAAGGTCAATATACTCTTTGACATCATCAAACAAGTCCTTGCCTATGCAAAATTTTTGAAAGATCTTTGCACAATTAAGAAGGACAGTATTGAGAAAAGTGCATTTAACCGAAAGTTGCCATAATCCAAAGCAAGAACCCTCAAAGTCACAGCGATCCGGCGATTCTGCCACCCCGCTAACATTGGGCGGAATTGCAGACAAATCATCGCTTGATTTAGAGCCAGAACCCAACGAGTTCTGTGGTACAAGCGCTAGGCTGTGCAACTTAAACCTACCAACATCACCATTTATCGCACGATGATCGCTGAAAATCCCTAAGGATAGTTGAGGATGTCTTAGTGAAACAGATAAATTTACCACCCAAGAGATTTTGTAGTGCTCATTAACGGTTTAATTGCAAATGAGCCCAATCATGTGCCAATTAATCTAGGAAGACCATTTCTCGCCACGCCCAATCAATCATCAATCGCTTGACCGGCTACGCAACCCACGCTTGGTAACATGACATCGGAAACAACATATTCCACTCAACAACAAGCACGAAGCTCCTCAAGAAACCGGAATCAGCGACCGATGAAACATGCTCGTCGATGCAATGAAGTTAAGGTCCATGTATCTGCGTGAAATGGCCAACCAGATGCAAGCAGTGTGTTGGTATTGCATCATTGCTCACTCAAGAGCAATTGCTCGTGATCGTGAACCATCGCTGAGAACCAAGTCAACAACGGAATTCAACACTGGCGAATCAACTCAAAGCACTGCTATTGAGGAGATCATCCTCCTTGACCCTCCTTGAGTAATTTTATGATTTAATCCTGGGCTTTTGTTTCTAAAAAGCCGAATCATACTTAACAATTTTATTTTTATTTTAATTTGGCCAATTTTAAAAGAATTTTAGCTATTTTTAAAGTTCCCTAATTTAGTTGTTTTCATTTTTTAAGAATTTAGTAACTATATTATATTACCTTATATTAAAAGTCTAAGTAAGAGTTGTCATCATAATTTTTATTATAATAATTATTTATTTTTAAGATCATTTTCATTTTTTTTTATATACTCCGTAAAATCAATTTTCCGGGTGAACAGCTTACCACCCTCGCTATTATAGCGAATTTGGGTGGAAACGGCTCTTCGGCTGCTCAAAACCTTTATAAAAGGAGATGGGAGGGCTATCAAGATCATTCATATTCTCCTCCCAAATCCGCCACGCCCGAGCCCCGAGCTATCATTGCCCAAATGCTTCGCCGCCTAAGCTTCACCGTGATTCGCCCGTCACGCTGCAGGCCATCGCGGGTCAGAGCTACGTGAGCTGCCGACCCCCGTTCGTACCAAAGATCCCAGGTTTACAGCCCCACTGGCCGGCCGCAAGACGAGCTCGGGTTTTCGCAGCCGGAAGCCGCTTTCTCCCCTCGCACCGCACATCGCCACTTTACCATCGTCACTGCTTCAGACCCTCACCGCACCGCTCGAGCACCGCACATAGCTTACCAAGAGCTCGCGCATTCCCATCGCGTCGCTCCGTTCAAGACTATCTGGGACCGGGCTGTGGTCTTACAAATGATGTGCTCTCGGGTCAAGACGCTTGAGCCTCATTTCCGCCTGCAAAGGCCTTTTCACACTACGCCAGGCCGCACTGCAGGTGGGTCCCGCTCCGACCACGCCCCTCGATCAGTACCCTGTAGCGAGAGGAGCAGCCTGGGCCCCGCCCGGCCCCCGAGGTAGCCTCCCCGGAGCCTCAGGATTCGGGGACGATATCAGACGGATGACCTCGGCCCCGCCACCAGGTTCTCAGGCGGAGATCTAGAGGGCCTTGGCTGCCTGGGTGCCGGCCCGCATCAAAGCCCGGTGAGCCATCTCATTCAGTTCTCAAATACAATTGGTAAGATCAACCAAGTAGAGGCGACATCATCGCCTCGCTTGTCGCCTCGTCTGTGATCTCTGGAGACCTTTATTCGTCTGAACCCCATCCCGGGGAATGTACTACCCACCGCGAGTCTCCTAACGAGTCGACACGATGTCCCCAAGACGATGGCTTCATCCCGTGACTGTGGATTCGATGAGGTCGACGAGCACTACTCTTTGCTTCCATTCATGACGCCGGTGCAGCTCGACACCCCGTGGTGGTTCTCATAGCTTATCACTCATGACCTCCCCGGGAGCAACTGTCACCTGAGTCGGCTAAGCATTATAGACGATCGCCGAGTGCTTAGAGAGGTGTGATATTTCGGGCCATTAGCCCTCGCGGTATACCGCAGCCAATTCAGAGGGTTATCGAGACTGGGGCCCACCCACCTCACGGGGAGATGAGCCCGCATTCTGCCCGAGACACCACAAATCTGCCGTTGTTTCTTCAGAGGCAGCCTCGCCTCAAAGATGCTCCGGTCGATCACCTGCTCAGACTAACCTTTCCCCGCCGCAAAGATTACGTGATAATAGAGGGCTATCCCGGAGGTTTCACCGGATCTCAAAGGATACCGGTTTAGTCCTCCGAGCCTGATGACCTCCTGATGCATTTTGAAGACAAAGGTCCACCTAAGGCCTGCCCAGCCGAGAGTCTTCCATCACTGGCGGTTTCTGGTGACCTGCCACGCCAGTCCTCGAGACTTGGGATTCCCGGAGGAGCCCCGGATAGAGATGAGGGTTAGGTGCCCTCAGGTCCTGTCGATGGAGAGAGCGATGGTGATGCCCATATCCTTTATCCTCCAGCAGCAGGACCGGGAGGAGGTTCCAGTTCCAGAGGCAGAGCATTCTCACAGGGGAGGTAGTCATGCTTCGGAGCCTGAGATGGAGAGGAGTCCAGTGCCAGATCGTTCTCCTCCATCTCCGACTCTACCTACTTCACGGTGTACTTCACTGCGCCTCCCGCCCATAATTCATATCACAAAGATTCACCCGAGTACGTCATGCAACCAGAGAGATAGCGTGTGTGATGGATGCTATATGTTCATTGGCAAATTTACCCAAGCAGACAGACTGTGAGGTTGGCTCACTCATTACCCATGTCACAGCCAGATCATGACACATCTGTATTCGCATGTTCCCACCGTGAGATATCGGTACATCAAGAAATTTCTTTGATATATGTACAGCAAAGAAATGCTGTGACCCACCACCACCACAAGCAGTGAGGTGGTTAGGTTTCTTTTATATTTTTGTATACACTACCTTTATCAACCGCCTACTAATTTTGTTTAGGATTCATGTATTACTCCATAGTAGTGCCGATACTTTTCAGATGTTTAGCTTTGATATTTACGTATTTCACTACGCTATATCAAAAGCTATTCAGTATATATATACAGACTTTTATATATCATCTTTTATGCCTCCCCTTTGTTTAACTGGTTTTGTCTTCACCGAACAATTGAATTGCTTTAACTGACAATTGAATCTGCCTTTAATCGGAAAAATTAAAACCTTGCATGTTGCCCACGTTAGAGCAAGCAATTCCACTTTTTTGATTCAATTTTTGACAATAAGCTCAAAGATGCTCAACTTGAAAATTTCCCTTTCAGCCTAATTCACACACTCGCACAATTGATTGTACCAATAGGCCGTGAAATTGTATACCCTTTCACTTTGCATAGCCAAATTTTAGACATGTTGGCAACCTAGGATAGTTAGCTGCTTCCTACATTTCCAGCATCACATCAAATTTCCCAAAAAGGAAAAGAAAAGAAAAAGCAAAAAAGAAAAGAAAAAGAAAAGCAGCTGAAGTTAAAAATAAATAAATGCGGAAGCTTTGCCTTGAAGCCCTAACACTATCCGAGGGGTAGCATGGCGAAGCCTTTGAAGCCCGATGCCCAAGCCTTAATTGCTGTGAACATCGACTTGCTCACCCGAATCTGGCAGAGATAAATGAACCTTGCGCCATTGATTCTCGAAGTCATTCTGTGAGTCCGGGTTAAGCCTCAGAGTTTGTGGTCAAGGATCCTTTTCGTCGATGCCCTAAACCTTAATCGGGTCGAGTCATCTGACCCTGCCATAATTCGACTTTGGTGAAATCGAGTTTTGAGCATTGCACCCTACGATGTAATTGAATAAAGAAAGAAGAGTGTAACTTTTCCTATTTAGTTTTTTCGACAGCTTAAGGCCATGCCAGTAGCTAGGTTGGGGGGAGGGAACAATTTTTCACTTTATCAATTCAATCCAATATATTAATAAACTATTGACTTGTGGAAATTCAGTTGATTACCACGGATCAGATGTTGACCTAAAAATTGTTCCTGTATGGGTTTTGCTCTCTCATGTCGGTTTAAATGCTTGGTATCAATTTTTCATTTTAAAGGTAATGTCTATTTGTACATACACCTTTTTGAAACATAAACTTTTTGAAAATCACTGCATGCATCTCCTTACTGTAAGATCATGCATGGACTAGCAACATTTCGGGTTAAGTGTAAGGATTAGTACCCAAAAAGTCATTTATTTGCACCCATTCGGGAGATAGTGCTTTGAGTGCTTTTGCGTACTAACTACATCAATTGCCTAATCGGCGCGCTCAGTCTACTTAAGATCACTTACGCCGCTTCGGTGTTATTCGTTATTTTATGTTTCAGATACTTAGCTCAATATCGTATATGTCGAACCACGTAAGATTGAACCCATTTATCACCCATCAAAGATATCAAAATTCAATTGTATGAACGATGGCAAATGATGAAAAAAAGATGCAGTATAGATGTGCAGTAACAGAGGCAAGAGATAGTAAACCCAGAAATTTCGCGCATGACATAGAATGCTACGATTACAAAATTTCGCGACCATAGCGAAATTTCGCAATCCTAGCACCGGTAATTTCATACAATAAATTTCACATGTGAAGAAAAAATCATCGCTGCCAATAAATTTTCGCCGTTTATCTCTAAAATATTTCGCTAGGCTAGCTTAAATTTCAGTTAGCTGGGGCGAAATTTGAGAATCGCGCATAACAATTTCTATTTCATTATCTTCGTTCATCCCTACAAAGACGAATTTTCGCTAGGCTAATAAATTCGCTACCTAAATAAATTGTCCCCGTGATAAATAAACTTGGGCCTCGTCATTTTGTGTATCAATTCCAAACGACCTCCGCTTTGGTTTATTACCTCTCATTCCTCAGATAACCTAACATGTTGTTTTCTAGCTCTACTACACGCTACTTATAGTCAGCTTTCCCCCCCTCCCCACTTAGAACCCTAAGCAATCTTTTTAAGAACTTTTTCATTTTATGTAAATATCTCCCCGCAGCCTTCAAGCAGTGTTTGCTTTCTCTTCTCTCTCCTCTTCTTTTCATTTTCTAGCCGCCAAACACTCTCGAGAATGACAAACTCAAGAGACGCTGCCAGTTCCTCACAAATGGGTAGCGCAGCCTACTTTGGCTGGCGCAGTCAGGTTGTCTCATTGCTTTAAATGCCACGTGATCATTTACTATCCCAACTTCAAACTGTGGTCAATATCATTTAACGCCATTACTTTGGCCAATACTACTACGTTTTAGCAGACAAGTGATACTTATTCGTGCACAGACCGTTATTCACTACTTTACGCAGCCAATCAACGATGTTAATGCTATGCCTAAACTGAAAGTGCCATAATATGTTGTCTGTATTGACTAAATATGAGTGATTCTGTGGTTAAGTTTTATACGAACAAAGATCCGATTACTGGGCCGACCAGCCGGCCGTTTCGCCATAACGCGGCGATATAACCCAAGCGACATCAGATAAAACCCACACATGTTTACCCACCTAAATCTTCAAAGCTTACTCTTTCCAAACTCACTTTCGCTTTTTACAGCGACCGATCCAAACAACTTCCACTGCTTGAAACAAATCAAAATCTAAATAAAAGCCTCACCATTTTCTAACACCGACGCAAATCATTCCCAGATGTGAAAACCCATCCCCCGTTGCTCACCTGGGGACCACTACGCCGCAAGAAACGACTACCTTGGTCAGGAGGAACATAGGAAAACAAATTTAGTTGATTCCGCTCACCCTACTCAGAAGACGACCGGGCGCTTCTACTTAGCGCATGCCTAGACACGACACACCAAGGCATGCCTAGGACACCTGCCTCTACTATTACCATTACATGCCCAGGGAAGGTTCCCGCCTAGTGCATGCTCTGCATGGTTACTCCTGGCCTCGTCCCCGCTCTACATACCGCTGGGCCCCCGCCAAAGGATTACGACATGCCCAAAGCAGTGCCCGGCCCAGCGCATCCCAAGACAATTGGCTCCTGCCAGAGTGACCCCAGACACACCACCCAACCGGAAACACCACGACACACATACAAGGTGCCCCTACCCAAGGCTGCAACACGCTCCAGCAAGAGGCTGACCCCTACTGTAGCCCACGACACGCCTAGCAGCGCCGCCCCACTTACCAGACGCCTCGACAGCGCCGACCTACCCATGCCTGGGGACATCTGGTTCTGGGCCTCTAGGCCAAAAGATGTCTAGACACACACTGGCCTGGGGTCGCCACGACACGCCAAAGAAGGCGCCTCAAATTCTAAGGCATGCCTAGACACCTGGCTGACTCTACTCTGGGTTACGACACGCCTGGGTGTTAGCGTGGCCTGCCTTACCACGCCTGCATGACCCATGACTGACCCAAATAGCAGTTCCCTTAGACAGGTGCTCCTGGCCAGTCCATGATACACATGCCCAGGGAAGGTGCCCGCCCAAACACGAACGCCAGGGCAGCGTGCCCCTACCACAGATGTTTAGATTGATCTGCTGACTCCCAATTTAACAGACGCCTGTGACACCTGCCGCTCTCCCTACCAAGCGCCATGTCATTCTATACAAGACGCCCCTCTGGCCACACACGCCCGGGACAAGCGTGACTCCGTACAGTCCATGCCCAGAATGGTGTCCCGCCCGCCACACGACACGCCCAGCCTAGTCGCCTCTCACTTAACAGACGCCCTGACACTGCTGACTCGCCTACAGACGCCTGTGGACCCACGGTTCTACCAATGCCATGACGCTCTAAGAACGCTGGGTCACTAAACAAGATTCCTGACACCCACGACTTACCCAAGATACGCCCAGACACTCCGTGCCTCGAATCTATTTCGATTACATGCCCAAGAAAGAGCTCGGGCCTCGCATGCCCTCGACACGGGTTACCGTCTGTCTCGCTCTTACACACACCGCTCTAAGATACTGACACGACACGCCCAGGCAAGCGTGCCCCGCTCAGCGCATCCCAAGAAAGTTCCCGCCAGAGCATTCCCAGACACAACATCGATCGAGTGCCACGATACATAAAGAAGGTTCCACTAGCGCCATGGCATGCCCAGCAAGGTGCCCCACAGATCGCCACACGTGCCCAGCAGGCGCCCCCACTGGTCGCACGCCTCACACCCGCCGACTCTACCAACAGACGCCCGCCAGACACAAATACCGGCCCCAGCGCCACTACACGCCTATAGCGTGGTCCCGCCAAGGCCACGACATTGCCAGCCACGCCTCACCCCAAGGTACGCCCAGACCCGCGACCTACTCAGTGCCTGCCTCAGATCCGTGCTTCCGGGCCTGGGCGCCACGTCATTTCTAGTAAGGCACTTCTACTTCAAGACATGCCCTGGACACCCATGACTCGCATAGTTCATGCCCAGACATCTGCACTCTACTCTAGTGCCATGACATGCCTAGCTAGGTGCCCCTACTGGGCATGCCCAGACACCGACGCCCTAATCTAATGCGATAACATTCCCGTAAGGCGCCCCAACCCAGCGCCTACGACGCCGGCAGTGCTGGTGCCCCTACCAGTTCCACGACGCTGATCCATGGGTGCCCTACTTCAACAGACGCCAGACACTACGACCAATCTAACGACGCCTGCGCACACGCCCGGGCCAATGGCACGCCACATGCCCAGCAAGGTGCTCCCTACTTAGTACGCCTGGACTCCTAAGTGACTGCCTTGTCCCTTGCCTAGACACGGTGCCCCTACCAGTCTCCATGATATGCCTAGGATAAAGGTTCACTGCATCCCTGCACGTTACTCTACTAGTGCGATACCTAGCAAAACACCCAAGGCCATTACACGACAGTAATCACCCACCCAACAGACGCCATTAACTGACTCACTCAAGCCAAGACTTTGCACTGCCAAGCGCCATGATATCTGTAAAGGTTCTACTACCAAGACTTGAAACACAATGCCCTGGCCATACACACTCAAGCATATTGTCTCTACTTGCCTTGAAATGCCTAGGCAAGGTGCCTTAGCCTCATAAGACGCCTACACACGTCGACTCAAATTTACATGCCCCAGACATCATCACTTAACGCCTTGATAGATTTCAAGAGCTGCCCCTACTAAATGCGACGCCTGACACCCGCCGACCACCTGCTACATACCCAGACACCTGGGTGGAAACCGCCATGCGATGATTACGCCTAGGGCAAGGTGCCACCGCCCCAACAGACGCCTAAACACCTGATTCCCATCAGCTGAAAGCCCAGGACACCTGCGGCCCCGCCAAACCATGACATGCCTAGCAAGGTGCCCCTACTAGTGCTCAATGCTCTAAAGAAGGTTCCTCTGCCTAGTGCGATACCTAGCGGCAGACTCCGCCACGCCATGACATGCCCAGGTAGCGCACCTACCGTTCACATGGCTGCACCCGTGGCCCCCGCCTGTGTGTCCACCATGACATGCCCAGAATGGTGCCCCTACTCAGTGCCTACTACTCTGTAAGGTAAATTCCCACTAAGGCATGCCCACACACCAAAGACCTTTGATAACAGCATGCCCGACACCCGCACCCTGCCTCAAGTCATGACACGCCCTGGCCAGGTCGGCGCCCTGGGCCTCTCCTGCACACTGCGCCTCACTCTGAAGGCGATGCCCAAGAAGGCAGCCTCACTTCATCACACGAATACTTGCGAAGTGCGCCTCGACCCAAGGCACGAGACATGCGACTCAACTTGCATGCCCAGACACCTGCCCCTACCAAATGGGCCACGACAAAGCCTCGACAGTGCGTCACTGCACCACACGCCCTGACACCTGATTCGCCAGCCGCACGCATGCACACCTGCACGTCAGTGCCACACGAGCGCGCGCCCCATCCCAGCGTACACACACAACACTGGCTCAATGGCATACCCAGACACGCGTCTCTCCGCTCAAATGCACATCGGTGCAAGGTTCCCCACCGTCGCACGCCTAGATCTACTGATCTCACTTTGTCCATGCCTGTGACACGCCATCATCCTAGCGCTACGACATGCCTGCAGTGGTGCCTCGCCTAGTACATCCCTAAACATATGCTTCTCGTCGAGCGATGTTTGGTGAGCGCTGCCTTCACTAGTCCGCCATGACATACATGTGAGCCGCTACTCGGGCCCAACAGATACTCAGACACCTGGGCGACTGACCGAGCGCATGCCCAGACACCTGGCCACCCGCCCAGGTCACGACATTGCTCCAGCAGCGCGCCCCCCTACCAAGACACGCCCCGGGACATTACTGACTCGCCTAGTGCGCCCAGTACACCCATACCGGTCTACACGACATTTCCAAAAGAAGCTTGCCCCGACCCACTGAATCCCTGCACACAGCCGCTTCAAATTGCAGATCCCTAAACACAAATACTCGCCCACAGATGCCCAGACACAAGGCCTCGACCTAGCTGGGCCACGACACATGTTCAGAGTTGCCTCTGCCTGAAGATACGCCATACACCCGCCTGGACACAAATCGTTGATCTTCTCGAGCCAACAAGCAGCTTATCTTATAACTGAATCCAAGTTCGCCACTGGGATTGAATTCTTGGCGTGAAAGAATTGGGGGTTCAACCACGTGACACCTCCTCGACGTGCCGGGTTAATGAAGTTGGACCTCGGACGCAGCCAGTCCCACGTGATATTATTGCAGTTTCGACAAGAGTTTCTGGATGAAGTTTCCTGACAAATTAGAAGGCAACTAGACGATGAAGAAATATGACAAAGAAAGGAGGCCTGAATTTGAGGTGAAGGAGAGTTCACAGTCGACCAAATCGAAGAAAATCGAATGCTACCCCGTAGAGGGCTAATTCTAAATATGATGGGCCTGAGATTGTAGCGCATTGGGAACGTGTCTAAACCGGTTACCGGGGAGAGACTGAGTTTCACCTAACATCTACGTAGCCTTTCTCAAAGTTCTTTATCACGGTGATTCGGTTCTACGAACGTTAATCAAAGCTTTGACCCGCCATGGTTAGAGCTCTAGTTCAAGAAGAAGATTGCAAGCATTCCAAGATAGAAGACGGGCAAATCGAAGAATAAGTGGACCGGTACCTAGTTCACGGGTTACGCCACAAATAAGCAAATGTGAAAGCGCCACACATCATAGCTTTGAAGATCGATCTCGAAAGATGCGATCAAGTCGATGAGGACATCGACCACCTCTAGTGGGGAGTTTGTTACCGACTGCATCAATCTGTTCAGAAAGAAGGCCGTTTCACACCGCACACTGGGAAATGAGATCAAGGTAAATTGAGGAAGTACAAGAATCGATGAAGGCATTCAAAGGCAAAGAAACTACCCGAAAGGCCGGGACGCATGGCATGCTCAAGTCTTATGGCAGAAGTTGAGAGCTGTGCAAGGAATGGAGAAGAAAGACTTCACCATCTCCTTATATAGGCACTTCAATGAGTGGAGTCCTAATCAGCATTTGGCCACTATGCAAAGTTCTGAAACGCAGCGGGCAAATGGGGTGAGCTTATAAAGGTTGGCTACTAAGGTGCCAGGAGGCCAAGCGGGCAAATCAAGTGAGCTAGCAAGTCGCCACTGTGTTAGCGGACAACACATGATAATCAAGTTTCCTAATTGTATAAGTGGACAACATGAGTGGATAATCAAGTCGCCACCAGAGTGGAGCGGACAACACAAGTGGGCATGACAACCACTAAAAGAAAGACTGGGAGGTATGGCACTGCTTGAAGCCTCGCTTCATAAATACCAATCCTCGTAAGAGAACCATCAAGCAATCCAATCACAAAGAGAAGCTTGATGAGAAACCTCTAGAGCGTGAGGAGCCTCAAGAGGTAGAGTTGAGGTTTTACCTTCCTGCTGTAAGTCCTTAGGTTCAAGCAAGTGAGCTATCCAAGAGTTGTGGATATGCCCTGTAATATTCTTTATTCTCGAGCCAGAATTAGCCACAAGTCGAGGTTGAGTTTCCCCGTAAAGATCGGCGTCGGTCTAGCTTCGTGGTTGGGACGCCGACATCCTCGCTTCCTCGAGGCTAAAAAATAGGGTGTGGCGCTGGTATCGAGCCAAGAGATGGCTAATAACGACAAACGACAAAGCACATGGAGAGCTAGCTGGCAAGATCGAGGCCGGGTCACACTCGCCGCCGCCGACGCTGTGCTTAGGCAATGCAAACAGGGTGAATTTAACCCTTTCACTCAACCGTCCGGCTTCATGTTGATGCTTGACTCGCAGCCGAGATCTATGAAAGTCCGAGAAAACCTTTCAAGAGCTTGATGGAGGAACCTCAGAAAAGGTTCTAAACGTGACAAAGGAATTCCAGAGCTGCGAGATCTCTGGGAGTGGGAGATCGCGATCGGGCGAAGCCGTGGTGATGACCACACAAGCCAGATCCGCCCCGCAGCCAAGGCGAAGACTCTAACCCAAGCCATTCGGCACAAATGCCAAAGACTCGAGAATTTCCTCGGACACGAGCAACATTTCATCACGCCCGACCGTTGGTGAGCAGGTGACGATGACCACCATGTATCTATCGAGCGATCCTAAACTTTGATCCTCGACATCAAGGATATGTCCGAGTACAAATGCTGTTCAACTTCGCGTCGATCATGATTTGGTCGAACCGAAATGAGAGACAAGGTGTCCAAGACTCAAATATGGCAAAGAACGGATCGCCACTGACTACAAGGTAAATCCTTCCCCTACTCCCACCCAAAAGGGGAAAGGTCAGAAACCCAGCCAACCTGTCGAGAAGAAGACCCCAAGAGCTGGATAAGAGCTCGGGAAGAAGCCCTGACTGACGGCCAAAGGGAGAGAGGAGTTTCCCCACAAACCAAACCATCGTGGAGGATGTTATACCGGGCTGATGGCCACCGTGTGAGATCGCCCAAAGAAGGAAAAGCTCAAATCGGGACAGACGGGAAAGCAATGTCGACAACTATGAGAGCCAATCCACTTCAGCTTGTCACTGCCATCTCGAGCCGGCGCGACTCATGCAGACCGATGTGGCGTCGAGTTGCTGGATCTGAAGGGCGTAAGATCGTGGCATTGCTGACAGCGGCAAACCCACAATTTTATATCGACAAGGGAGATGCCGTGCCTCACTGTTGCCAAAGATGAGAGCAATGGTTGTCGTGGAACAAACGCTGCCAGGAGACGGCGTACGGCCACAAGAACGGGCAATACAACTGGGGAATGGAAGGGTACGACACTCCTTAATGTGCCTCGATGATTTCGATTTTCATTTTAGGCAATGATTTCTTCCAAAGAGCCAAGGTAGCCTTATTGCCGCATTTGAAATGGATTGGTTGATCATGGAGTAAGAACTATGCTTTATGGCCGATATTAAGAAGCCGCTCTAAGAAACCTTTCTCTGAGGCACCCTTCTCGCCTTGCATTGAGAGAAGGGATCAAGAAAGGCTAGCACATATATGTCGGCATTGATCGAGATCAAGTCGATAAAGGTGCTGGAAGATCGACGCAGCGGGTAAATTCCATTCTCAGAAAATTTGCCGACGGATGCCCCGGAAGTTACTCGCCAAAGAAGCCTTCACCGAGTAGCGTGACCTGACCACCGATTGAGCTAGTGCCCGGGTCGAGCTCCCGCACAAGCTCCTGGATCTGACGAGTCCACCGTGAGTTAATTGAGCCGGAAAGCAATTAATCAGTCATTGACGGAATGACCCGCCTCCAAGCACATGGGCACCGACAAAGATATTTCGTGGTTAGTCGAGACTCGTCGCCGATGTGTATCGATTAACGGCACTAACAAAGTCGCGATCGCTAACAAGTATCCAATAACGCTTGGCTACACTGTTCGATCGATCGAGTAAAGTCGTAGTACTTCACCAAGCCAGACTTGGCGATCGTGGTATTGCGGCGCGCCAGCTACCGAAGGGGACGGTGCAAAGATCACTCGGGCAAAGGACGGTATGAGTTTTGAGTTCCAGTCGTTCTCTTATTAATTAATGCCCCTCGCAACTTTTTGCAACTCTGAATTACGTCCTATTTGACTTCCCGACACATTTGTACGTCTACTGACGACATAAAGGATCTACAAAATAACTTAGAAGACACGTGCACACCTAGAGAAGCGTGTTCGACAGACCGAGAGAGATCAATTATATGTCAAAACTGAGAACGCAGCTATTTGATCAGATCAAGTTCTCACACCATTTCAAGTCCCCGATCGGGATTGACAGGTGCTTAAAGAATTCGAGACGCGCCAAACTATTCATGCGAGTTTAACCCGATCCTTTCGCTTAGCAAACTACTACAGCGACGATCATGGTTACTCCAAGATAGCTTGTCCTCTCACTCGACCTTCAAAAGGAAATGAAGGTATGGAAGGCGCCGTTTCGCTCTTCCAAAAGCTCAGCATAAGCACCACCTCGTGAGCCCGTTTCAGATTATCCGACTCCTGAGTTACCGGCTCAAGTACACACGACACGCCTGATAGGCACTAGGTGGCGTATTGCAAGCAGGCACCTGTAGCATTTGGAGAGTAGGAAGTCGCAGCAGCAGAGAGGTACAATACCTATGAGAGAAGGAGAGGATGCAAATTTCATCCATTGCCTGGAGACATGGAAGCACTACTTGATGGGAACGCAGTTCGTAGTAGTGACAGATAATGTCGCCAACACCTTCTTCAAGACTCAGAAGAAGCTCACTGCCAAACAAGCTCGATGGCAAGAGTTCTTGGCCGACTTTGACTTCTCGTGGTGGGAGCCATGCACCTGGGTCGACATAACCAAGTGGCGACGCTGCTGAGTCTAAAGAAGTGGCGAGCTACATGAGTTCGCTTAAGTCGGCTGCGGGGCGTGACTTCACCGCATGAAGGCAAGGACCACAAGACTGCTATACCGTAGTTGAGCAGGGTGCTGTAGTGGCACCACGAGCCATACCTGCCAGAATGGCTCGCTTATCAGAGGAGGTAGCCAGAGGTTCCTTCAACCTAAGTCGCACACGAGTTGTTGAATAAACACATGATTCAAGCACACTGTCACCTGCGAGAAGAGAGAACTTTGGCGCTAGCAAGGTCTTTTTCTATCGTCATGATGAAGGGAAGACGTGCAAGCATATGTCAAGATACGCCATGCTTCATTAAGTTGATAATATTCAGAAAGAAAGAGGCCGGATTGTTGCAGCCCTTGCCCATTCCGGAAAAACCATGGAATTGTGTATCGATGGATTTCTATCACCTGCTCAAGGTAGAGAACTTTGACTGGGCCTGCAGTAGTTGATGTGTTTTCCGCACGCCGTCTTCATACCAATTTCCCGAGTGAGTGCCCAAACAAGAGGCAGTCACAAGATCTTCTTCAGCAATGTTAGAAACATTTAGACGCCTGAAAGATATAGCCGAATGATCGAGATTCGCGGCTCACGTGCGATTGGGTCGAAATGTTCAAGACGTGGGAACGTAATGCAAGTTCGACGCAATCACCTCGTGACCGATGGACAGACCGAGCGCGAATCGTTTGAGGAGTATCAAGGCCACTATGTGACAAAGAACTCCTTTAAAAATTGGTTGGAGCTTCGAGCCGCCAAGTAGCTTATCTTATAATCCGAATCAAGTTCACGACCGGATCGAAAGCCTTTGAGGTAGCAATCGGTTCCAACCATCGCACACCTCCGGACGGCCGGAGCTAATGGCGCGAACCTGGACGCCAGCTGCGAGTCCGCATACCGGGCCAAATATTCGACGGGAGTTTCGGATGAAGCTCCTGGATAGCCTGTGGTGCACCAGACGCATGAATAAATATGCGACAAAGTTACTGGTGAGGGCTCGACTCGACATAAGGAGAAAGTTCCGCCTGCCGACCAACCGAAGAAAAATCCTAACAAGCAATTTCAGAGGGCTAACTCCTAAACATGACGGGCCTTTGAGACTTGCGGAAGTCGCGATTGGAACGGCCTACAAACCGGCTACCAGAGACTGAGGCTTCACTTAACATTCCATGTAAGCTTCTTTGAAGCTCACTTGTGATCCTCGTTCCGATGTAGTAATCAAAGCCACCCGCCCATGGTTAGTCGAGTTCAAGAAGAAGATTGCAAGCATTCCCTGCAAGATAGGAAGACGGGCAATCGAAGAATAAGTGACCGAGTACCTAGTTCATTTAGCGTATCACAATGCCGTTTCAGCATACATCGCTGCGCTTGGAAGACCAGATCCTTGAGTATATGCGATTGAAGTCGATGAGGACATCGACGACCTCTAGTGGGGGAGAGTTTGTTACCGACTAGATGACCCGTGGTTCGCAAGGAGTGGTATGGGCGCTCGTCGCCACTCCGCACACTGGGAAATGAGATCAAGGCAAATTGAGAAGTACAAGAATTGATGAAGGCATGCAAAGGCAAGAAACTACCTGAGGTGGGCTGATGCATGGCATGCTCAAGTCTTGTGGCAGAGTTGAGAGCTTTGCAAGGAATGGAGAAGAAAGACTTCACCATCTCCTTATATAGGCACTTCAATGAGTGGAGTCCTAATCGCATTCGCCACTCAGCCATGGATCCGCATGGGCATGAAGTATAAAGGCTAAGGCTGTGAAAGGGTGGAGGCAAGGCTGCACCGGCGGATATCAAGGTCGCTACCAGAGCAAGGACAGCATAAATGTGCTCAAGTGGAGGACGCTGCTCACTGTAGCCAGCGACAACACATTAGCTGGTTATCAAGGTCGCCACTGTGAAATGAGCGGACAACAATGTCGTGGCCAAACACGCTCCCATCAAAGAGCACTAGAGGGGTGCATTGCTTGAAGCTCAGGATTCAGGCTACAAGAAATGAGCTAAATCAACAAAATTTATATACCGAAGCCTTCCCACCGCCGTAAATGTCTACTACAAAGATAAATGTCTAGTATTTTCCAACATTTTGACAGCCATCCCGTTAACGACTCACAGATAAGTGTAAAGCGCGTGAAGACTTCTATTCGACTTTTGGATTGTTTAAAACAAATGATGAGCTTAAAAACTCCATTATCCCAAAAACCGAAAGCTGACGCATAAAACGTAACTTGAAGATTTAGGGTCACTAACTCATATCATGTATAAACAAGCTGCCCCTGCTTTATCCTCGGTGATCACGACAAGAACCTATACCAAAGCCCATAACCTGATCTCGTTTGATCAAAGAACCTCACCCTAAAAACAACTCCTATTCAGCCAATACAAGTGTGAATATTACATCTACTCTTCGCCAAACTAACATTCAACATCATTTCAAATGGGCCGAAAGCACCATCTAGAAAGAACTACGATATCTAGCAATAAGTACGATTGTATCATAAAGACAGAAGTATCGCTAAATTAATTTACATTCACTTATTCAACCCTATTTTTGAAGATAGTGGGCCATAAACACAAGATTCAGAAATTTTTCAAAACATGGCGACAACTCAAGAACCCGCCCCACAACCAAGCTGGGCTTCCCTTCATCTTCAGTTAAAGAGCGCTACTCAAAGATTCGAAATTGGTCATCCCCGCAAGTGCTGCTTTATAAATTCTGTAAACGGCAGTAGTTATGAGAGAAGAGATAAAAACCTAACTCTGTAAACCTAAGATCTGCAGGATATTTACATAAATGAAAATATATGCCAAAAGGTTCTCTCTGTTACAAACCATGGTGCTTATATGTAATTCATTCCATTACATTAAATACAAAGAAGTTCTAACATTTCTTTGCTTAAAATTAGTGGGACAAAGGAAAGAATACACCTAAACGGTTTGCATTAATTACAAAAGGGTGATTGTGTAGTATACTGCCAGTACGCACCTCGCTTATATTTACCCAAAATTCGCTGGTTTAAAATTTCCCGCTAGATAAATGAATCCACCTGCAGATACCGAAAACAGCACTGGCTGAAGACTCCACACTCACTACTAATGAAATTTTCGCTATTACACTAAAAAAATTTCGCTTGCTTTCAGAACAAGCAGACATAGCTAAATCTTTTTGCCCAATAATATACTGGCCAGATTTGCGAAATTCGCTAAGGATTGTAGCCTTCACAGAATCCCAAATGGGAATTTTCAAGTAATCTGTTTAAATTCCCTGACCGTCGGGATCTTCACCGTACGCTCCCGCTTCCTATATCGATCACACTTCTATCACTTCTCAGCTTCATTCTTTCCATCGACATTTTGGGTGACGCTTAATTACCACGAATTCAGGCTCAACTTCATTGCTCAGCATATGTTCTCGATATCAACTCCCAGTGACGCAAACCCTCGCAAACAACTGCAATACTCCTCTAAAAGATAGTTCGACACTGGTAAGACTTAACACTTCCTTAATCGATGATATTGATATGATTAGCTGCGAAAAACACTCCAAACCTATCTAAAATAAGTGTCTAAAATAAGATCTGTGCAAGACTAATCACTTTGTCTATAACAACAAGCCCTAGAAATCCATCAAGTCCAACAAGCAAGAGAAGCTTCAGAGCGAGAAACTCTCTAGAGCGGGAGCTTAGCCGTACAGAGAGTTGGAGCGTCCCACTTTACTAAAGGAAGAAGTCCATAGGATTGAAGAATAGCCATTCCAAGAGTTTTCGCTGATATGCCCTCAGAATATTCCTTGTACTGGAAACAGTAATTAATACAAATGTGATCAGCTTCCCATAAAAAGATCGGGAAATATACTGGTCACTTTCTATGGTTAGACGCCTGTCCCTTGTTTCCCTAGTGCCAAAAATAGGTGTGATTAAAGGTCTTCACCCTTAGGGCATGCCTAGATGACTGTAGACTCACCAGTGTGACGCCTGTAAATCCAAGGACGCAACAAGGTCATGACATGCTCATAGAGCGCATTCTCCCTGGCTTACCACGCTTTGCACACTTTCACTACTGCCTCATCAGAGTTATGAGATATATGGCTTCCAATGAGTCCACATGATGTCATAGTGTTTGCGCCATATTACGTAATAGGCAAGGTGCCCTCGGGCCTAGTGCATTTAGACACCACTGACTACTGAAAATGCTCTAAATACTTGCGTTCTGCAATTTCAAGAGCCATGTCATTTCACAAGATGTTCACTCAAGATACTTAATGACTTGACCTCATAATCAGTGCTTGAAATTGCACTCAACTATTTCCATGACATGCTCAAAGAAACTCTACCATGTATGTTCTGATTTTAAACTGATAAATAGACACTTAGACACTCGCACTGCTGACAGCACATGCTCCAGTAAGGCCACTCATCCTGACACGCCACTCGCCTAGCGCATGCTCAGACACTCGCTCTCTCTACTTCATTCACATTACATGCCTGTGGAAAGGTGTGACCTACCAGCGGATGCCTCCCGACATGGCCACTCTACTGTCTCTCGCCACACAACGCTCTCTCTGCGCCTAACAAAGACATGCTCTGCGGCGCCCTCACTGCTGCATCCCTCACAAAGGCTCCCCACTAGAGCACCCAGACACGCACTCTACCGCGCGCCATGACATATAAGGCGGGCCATTCTCGCCAACAGCACGCCCTGGGACACGCATGACCAGGGCCTCGCGGCATGCCCAGGACACAATGCCTCCCGGCCCAGTGCACCATACGGCTGGGTAGGTGCCTCTACCAAATAAGACGCCAGACACCCACACACTGATGCCAGACATCTGTGCGGGAATCATTGTAAGGCATGCCTAAACAGGGTGACTCGGCCTATTGCTTGCCTATACTCGGTGACTACTAAGACTACTGGCACAGTGCGCCCCATTGGCTCACGCCTGCACACTCGACTCAACAGAATTAAGCCTCGACAGGCTTCTACCAGGGTCCATGACAATTAAGATAGTGCCCTGCCTAGTGCCATGCAATCCCTAACCAAGGTTCCACGGCCCATGTGATGCTCCAAACACGGCTTCCTCTACCAGCTATGCCTCAGACTGCGGTCTGGCCACGCATGTCATTTCTAGGGGTGCCTGGGCCTAGTATTATGCACGGACACGGCGCCGACTCAAGATACCACGACTGGGACCTGCATTCCCCGGCCTAGTACATGACACAGATGAGATAGTGCCCTACCAACAGACGCCTGTGACACCTGGGCGCCTCAACCCAAGGCGATGCTCATATCCGAATACTACAGCATTTAATGATTAAGATGTCTCCGCCTAGCGCATGCCTGTGACACGGTGCCTCAAATTGCACCCACACATGCCCAGCAATGTGCCCCTATTATTACCAAGCCACGCAACGCCTGCAAAGAAGCGCCCGACCCAGTCACGATACCCAAGAAGTGTGACTCCTACCATCAGTCAAGCTTACATGCCGAGGCAGGCCCTGGCTGGGCTCATGCCTGGCCAAAGGATCAGCTCCACGCATCCCAGACACCTGTCCTCGGCCTAGGTCCATGACATGCCTAAGAAGTTGCCCTCACTTAGTGTCACAGAATGCCTAAAGAGGGCGCCTCGGCCCAAGATACTTAGAGCATTTTACGACTCTACTTAGCGCATGCCCAGCACGCCGCTCTCGGCCTAATGCCATGTCATTTCTAGGCAAGATACCTCGGCTTAGTACATGCCTGGATATGGTGGCTCTTCATAGTGCATGGCTGGGGACACCCGCACTCCCGCCAAGGCCATGATTACGCCTTGGTCAGGCCAGGCCTAGTGCATTCCTAAACACGGTGCCTCGGCCTAATGATATGCCTAGCAAGGGTGCTTCGGCCTAATGCCATGAAAGGCCTAGGCAAGGTGCCTCGGCCTAGTGCATGCCGAGACAAGGTGACTCGGATTCACGCACGCTCAGACACCTGCTCTGGCTGTCCATGACATGCCCAGGCAAGGTGCTTTCGGCCCAGTGCCACGCAAGAATGGTCCCAAGAGGTGCCCCGCCAAGGCACTTCGCACACACGACCCGCCCCAACGCACGCCCAGACACCACCGCCCGCCCCAAGGCCTGTCACCCAGCAGCGCCGCCCCGACCCACACAATCTCGACACTGGCGACTTCCACATAGTGCATGCCAAGACACCCAGAGTCTCCAATTTCCTCTACAGTCATGATTACGCCTAGCCAGTGCCCCGCCCAGCGCACGCAGAGACACCCGCCGCCTACTCAACAAGGATGCTTCAACACGGTGCCTCGTCCAGTGCTGAGAACAAGCCCAAGAAGGCAGCCCCGCCCAACAAGAAGCCCTGACACCACGACTCACTCTGAACTGATCCCTGCACATGCACTGACTTCCGCCATCCATGCCCAGACACCTGGGCTCCCACCGATGCCCAGCTAAGGAGCTTTACTCACACAAGGACAAGCCCAGTATGGTTCCGCGCCAACAGACGCTCAGACATGACCGCCTACCGGCATGACCAGAGACTGCCCCTGGGCCTAGTGCATGAAATGCCCTGCTAAGTCGTCAATGTGAATATGCAGAGATGCCTGTGACACTCCGTGAGGCCCGCCATGGTACGACGGACGCGTGTCTCCCGCACGCACGCCTGCACACCCAGCCTGGCCACCGCCCCACGACACGCCCAGTGAAAGGCCGCCTACCCAACAGACGCCCATACACCCGCGACCGCCGTCAAGATAACTGCATTACGGTGCCCCGCTTAGCGCCATGATATGCCTAGGCACAGGATTCACCCCAGTGACGCCTTGACACCCAGCGACTTAATTATCATTCAGACACTCCGTGATTCCCGGCCACACGCTTAGTTCATGCCTAGACACTATATCTCGCCAGTTAAAGCTTTGACACAGTTTCAACTAGTCCATAGATACGCCTAGCAAAGCGTGTTCAGCCAAGGCATGCAATACCTAGGTATGGTCTCTGGCCAAAGGTCACACATTTATTTCCACTCCACATGCTCTGACACCATACTACTTCAATGGGCCACGTTTACTTGCAAGAAGACGCCTGGCCAAAGACATTCCTGACATCTGACTCGCACAAGGCATGCCTGTGATACAGAACATCGTCTATTGCCACGCACACGCTGCAGGCCAGGCCACATCCTATTACATGCCTGGGGACACTACGCTTCTACCAGCGCGACGCTTCAAGAAGTATAAGACGGCCAGTTGTTACGACAAGCCCAGTGGGTGCGCCACCAGCGACGCCATACACTGATTCCTACCAAACACAGACGATGTGACACCTGTGCCCTCGGTCTGAGTGCCACATTGCCCGGTCAAGGTGCCCCCACTAGTGCATGCCGGAGATGATCGCTGCACGCCTGTGACACCCGCGCCGACCTAACGCTACGACACGCCTGAGAAGAAGGCAGCTCCCGCCTACCCATACCGGGACGTGACTTACTTAGCTGCACGCCCAGACACTATGGCCCCTCGTTTTGTACCATGACATGCTCAGGGTGCCCCTGCTGCATCCCTGCATTACGTTGTCTCGCCTAGCTGACACTAGCCGCCTAAGTACTACGACATACATAAGAAGATGCCTCATTCAATGGTCACTAGATATGCCACCATCAGCTGGCAAGCCTCCAACACTGCAGCTCTACTTCAGCAGAATTCATTATTATATACACGTGATAGCAAGGTGCTCGCCTAGTACATGCCTGACACTAATGATTCTGCCTAGTGCATGCCTGGGGACGATACCCTCTGCTTAAATACATGGACAGCAAGCCTAAGTAGCAAGGCCATGTCAAACTTTATTGACTTAGTGATCACCACACAAGATCCAATTAATATTAAAGATATTCTACGCTTATTCCTTAAGATATTCCTAACATATCCAAAGAAAGATATCCAAAAAAGATATTCTTTTCTACGCTTATTCCCTGGAAGATATTCCAAAGATATCCCTGAATATTCTCTTCCATACGCAGATATACAATGCGATTTAGAAGCTCATTTCATTCATTCGTTCTGGTAGCCTTCTAAGATTGTGAAAGAAGCCTCAATGTAGAAGTTCCAAGGTTTTTAGCTTTCGCTTCTAAATGTAGTAGTTTAAGCATACTAGAAGGGTTGAAGGAGGCTGACAAGAATATCCGTATGAAGCTGTTTATAAGTGATGAATAATTTAGATTTCAGTTTATTAATAATAGACGTGTTTTTCTGCATAATGGGAGAATTTCATGATAATGGCTACAGCTTTCGATAGCTGGTGCCTGTTTGTAATTAAGCATTTTGACGTTGATTCATTTCGCTTCTCGCTCGGCGTGGCAAGGACAAGTCTCGAGATCCCTCCGTGCCTTGTCGAGCGACCGCTAGGTGCTCGCATGGCGACACTGGCGAAGGGCACAGGCAGCAAAGACGAGAAGCGCCGTGAGATCTCAAGGCAAGCAGATCCAAGACTCAAAGAGAGGCCATATGGCTACCACTCGGGCCCCACATGGTCACACGCAGAGCCTACGAGGCCTCAGAGACAGCCACAACTAGAGTCATGTTAGCTGACTGCCGCTGCGAGTGAGCTGAGACAAAGAGGCCATTACAAAGACAGACTGCGGCTTCTAAGGGATGGGTTAACGCACAAGACTAGTGTTGAGAAGAAACCACACTATTCAATGAACCCGGATGCCAAGGAGTTGATAACTACTTTTAAGACAATGGAGATAGATTGAAGAATTTAACAATAATGAAAGAACTAACAGACGAATCGCTACTCTTTTACCCACTGATAACGCAACTTTGGCGCCAAGATGGGTTTCCCTGAGACTGAAGGTGGATCACCAGACATTACCGCTGACTTCAAGAGAGTAGATCAAGAAGGCTCTAATTGTATATTGAATACATTACAAGGAAGAAAATTAAGGACCACACATGGTCTATCCATGATTATGTCGGGCGAGCTTGGGTCGCCTATGCCCATGATTGATTTAGAAAGACCTTGTTTTCAACTTTATTATTAACCTACGTAGCCGCTCAAGAAGAAGTTAAGGAGACGCGCCAGCTCCATGATTTATCCATGCCTACTACAGAAGTAGAATCTCTGGCTGAGTTCAAGGAGACTCGTCCTGTGCAAAGCCACCATTCAAGCGGTAATCATGCTACAAAGCGTGGGCATGTATGCAGCACACGCATTAAAGCATGATCCAACGCGCTCTACTGGGGCCAGGCGAAAAGTTTTGAGATAAGCGTAGGATTTCCTGCCAAGGACCAATCAAGCTTTGCATGGCTGACCACATCGCGGTCCAACGCCTTAAGAGGGCGCCTCTTACGCTATGGATCGAGGAGACCGAACAAGAAAGGATGATACTAATGGGTCGATGCAACCACAATGCCCTCAAGATCAAAATGTCAAGAACCTCAAAGAAGCGGACTCCAGCGCACGCGAGGTCAATGTAAACAACGCGATTGTCCGCGCGCCACGATATTAATCGCCCCCCCCGAACTCTCGCTCCTCAGTGCGAGAGGCAAGGAGACTCCAAGCCCGCACATCCAATATATGATGGCTTCGCCGTGACACTCACGCCGCTTCATGCCAGGTGAATATGACAAATGAATATGGTCGGAAGATCACCCCACAGCGGCCTCTAGCTGGGACGACTTCGTATATTGACGACGATTTCCTCTTCGCTGTAAGTCGCCCATACCTTTTCTATCGCTCTACATTATCTTAAGAAAGAGACACCACGTATTGCCCCACTATCAACGTAAAGAAAGCTTAAAACCCCCATGCTTACCTGGGCCATGCAACTGTAGGAAAATAGTTAACGAGCTGATCTACTCGCGTACTCTAATAAGACCCGATTGACCCTACTGAGATCCTACGCCCGCTGCTCGGGCACGCAGCGATGAGTTCAATGACAAGCCATGCCACCGGAAATTATCTCCTAAAAGCCTCCCACCTAAGTTATGAGTAAGATCATAAGATCGAAAGAGTGAGTCGAGAGCAAACCCCCGCCACGGGCCTTACAAGTGATGGCACCCCCAGAGTCGTAAAGGAAACCAGAAATACAACCAAAGAGCCATTTGATTCCGATTCATCCAACCATCTTAGTTCCTAAGCATAAGGCTTCTGGCCTATTCCAAAAGAAGCGATGATGGGTCACTACGAATACGCATCAACCACCGGCCGCCAACAAGTCGATGGGCCACAACAAAGATCCCATTCCTCTTATCACGACTTATTCGATCAACTTTAGAAATGTAAGATTTCACTGTTTGACTTCATGTCGCATTATCAGTAGTTACCGCGAGACGAACAAGATCACGCTACAGACAAGAAGGCCCACAGCTCCAAGACGCCTTCTGTCACGCGCGTGACCACCTCTGCTACATTGCAGACTTCACGAACAAAGATATTCCATCCCTTCCTGTAGACAAAATATACACAGATATCTAGACGATATCAAGAGAGCATAAGAACACTCTATGAAAGATCTCGATCATCTAAGGCGTTGCTCCAATACATAGAATGAAGAGATACATGAGAATGTTCTCGTCGAAGAGAAGCTAAGCCTTGGTGACATCGTGATCGGGACAGCAGTTCACGATTTGGATAGAGATAAGATCTGGTGTGCCTTATTCGTGAATTTGATCCTACTGCGCCAAGAACAACTAAGGCCCTTACTTAATCAACTACTATCTGGCGATTCTCCATCACGATATCAGCAGCTAAATTCTTTCGACAGATCTTCTCAAGAGAGCATGCCACACGATTTAAATGCCAAGAAGCCTTTGAAGATTTCAAGAAGGCCCTAACTGAGAAGCCGCGGTTGCACTACCGACCACACTGTGTCTGGCGTGATACACCGACGCCTGATTTAGCGCGTTATCGAGGGCTTCTTATGCAAGAGAGACGCCTATACTTTTCAAAGCCGCAGTTTCAATGACACGTAGAGGCAGATATGCCCAAGATAGCGAGACGACGCTATCATCCATCACATGACACGGAGGAACCATCCACTGAGCTCCACTCATCAGCAAGACGATGACGCACATACTGGCACCTCCGGTATAGTCAGGTTCTGCAGTTAGCGCTGCAAAGACTTCCCTACCGGGAATGACTACACGGCCAAAGATGCCCAGATAACAATAATCACATCGACGCATCAGAGTCAAGAATACAGAACTAGCCGCCATGACTAGTCAGCCCGAGGGAGAGATGGTGGATCCTACAAGAGCACATAGCGATCGATCCCAGAACAGCCCATCACCTGTATCAATAAAGATTTGCGCTGCCAAAGCGAGGACGATCTACTCTACACCATGGTAAGAGATTTTATGTGCCAAATTTAAACATCAAGGAATCTCATCAAGAAATATTACGACTCTAAATGTAATTTAATACATCCTACGCCAAGGAGGTAGATCATCATGGCAGATCGTCCCGAAGCACACTTTCACCCTAAGCGACACTTACGGGCTGCTGACTACTGTAGAATGGGGTTCATTAGAGCCAAAGAAACACTTCATAGCTCCAGAGACAAAGGAAAGAGCCGGTCGAAGAGCGATGAGGACGCTCGCGCTTTCTTGCAGAGAGAATGTCACACCCTTACCACGACACACCACACGTGATCCTAAATTTCACGATAAGATATTCTAAGCGTTTATTCCTGAAGATATTCCTAAAGATATCCAAAGAAAGATACGAAAGATATTCTTTTCTAATATGACTCAAGATATTCCTAAAGATATCCCCAAGTAATATTCTTCCATACGTGTATATATAGATGTTAATTAGTCATTTTTATCTATTCCGTTTTTCAGAGCCTTCCTAAGATCAGAAAGAGCTTCTTCTTTCAATGGTAGCTTTTCCAAGCTTTCCTCAGCTTTTCTGCTTCCGAAATAAAAGAGAATACATAACAGAAGGAATGAGGCCGACTTAAGAATATCGTATACGAATGCTGGCCATTAATGGAATGAAATTTTAATAAGCCTCAAGGGAGATTCAAATTTTACAGCATGCCTGCACACCCGTGCTCCCTGACCCAACACGGCCTGAAGGTGCTTCCCACTGGTGGCCACACATGCCCAGCAAGGTGCCCGTTTAGTTAATGCCTGCATACTCACGACCCGACCCAAGCCAGCCCACAGACCGCCCACCTCCACCCGGCCCGCCAGCAACCCACCACATGCCCCCGGGACACCCAAGGACGACACAGCCGCATGCCTGCACACCCGCACTTCCACTCACAGCTACGACACGCCCAGGCTCTAGGCCCAATGCACCGCATATGTCACTACCAGCGCACACCAGCATGGTGCCTGATAGTAGCCACACAAGTCTATGATGCGCTCTTCACCGGTGGCGTCAGAGATTGGTGACTCACTATGCCCATTACTCTGCTACCCACTTAACACTCAATGATTATGCTCAGGCATGACTCAAACTTGTCAATCTACATAGATGACAATGACTTGATCTCATCTGGTCTCTTCATCACTTTTCATGGCTCACTGAGGCCATGATTACAAGCTCGCAGTATGCCTCACCAAAATGACCTTGGTAGACACAAAGAGTCTCTCATTTTGAAATATAATTTATGGTGGTGTCTCAATCACACAAAGACACAGATGAAGAACACAATCGTCAACATTTTTACACTAAGACTGATCACTGTCAGATGATCACACAGACGCTGCTCCAGTACACATACCAACAGCGCCTCACTCCAAGATAACACGCCTGACATCAAGCCGATCATTTCAAATGAACACAGACATTGATAGGGTCTGAGTGCTAGTGACACGTCAAAAAGGCCCAATTGAGGCAAGATATACGCTGAGTGGTACGTCAAACAACAGATGCTGGTAGAACATAGCTTCACTGGCGCCACGCCTTTCTCAAACAGGCCCCACCCACACACTTCAAGCCCATAGTGTGCCTGCCCATGCCCAAAGTGACACGCTGACTGGTCTGTCGCAGTTATGCACACCAGGCCCCCGGCCCAAGTGCTGACAAGCCCCAGCAGCGCCGCTTCCTGCCAGAAAGATGCCCATACACTCGCGACCTACCAATGATCCAGGTAACACACCTGGCTCAGGCCACGACATGTCCAGAGCCACCAAATCTCAAGAAATGACATGACCCACCAAAATAATGTCAGACGCGCTCTACTGACATGATGATGCTGCACTATTGTTAGCTTCCCACCAATATGTCCTTCCGAATTTGACTCCGCACGCGATCACACCTTACTTAATTGTTTCAACAATGACTGAAGACAACAGTCTTCTACCAACACACGTCATTTCAGCAAGGCACCGCCGGCCCAAGACATTGCCCGCATTGGCACCCCCACTATCACATGACACGCGTGCCTGTCCCTGGGCCTTTGTACACATGCCCAGACACCCATGCTCCAGCAGTGGTGCCCCACCACGCCGTGATCGTCCAGGCAACTGCCCCTGCCTAGCACGCCTCTGCACATAAGGACTCACCCAGTGCCCAGAGACTTATCACATAACACACTGAAAACAACTCAAAGATGCCCCGGGCCAATGCACGCCCAAGGCTGACACCATTGCATGCTCCAGACACCCGTGGCCCTGACCTAAAGGCCACGACACGTTTAGGGCAACAGTGCCCCTGCCTAGTCCATGCCCTGACACAAATGACTTTACTCTAAATAAGACGCCTTAAACCCGCGCCCCTAGCTTTCATAAGGCCATTACTTGCCTAGTAAGGTGCCCCGCCTAGTGCATGTTTAAAATCCGGTGATTCTGGGCTTCTCGACCTCGTTTGACACTCCGCTCGTCCCAGCACCACATGCCTAGTACTGCCCACCCACAGATCCCTGTATTACAAGGCTTCACCACACATCTCTCAGGCTACTCACTCGCCATGACATACATAAGAAGATGCCCTGGCCTAGTGTTTGCATAGCACCACTGACTGCTGCAAAGCCTCTAGCCACGCGGCTCTTACTTAGGTAATGACACATAGGCATGTCTAACTATATGTAATGCCTCTGACACCCACGATCATTTAGCGCAGTTTCCAGACACGATACTTCACTGCGCTGTGATATGTTTGCAGAAGGTGTTTCACACATCGCTCAGATGACCCATGACTGACCCAGCGCAGGCTCAGATGATCTACCTACCATGTTTTTTCACACACATCACACCCATTCCAATACCCGACAAGACCTGATACATCAACACCAGACTTTATTCACCACACTTCGCAAGCACCTTCACATGACACCTCATACATCATCTTTACTTAACACATCAATTAACTGTCACTGTTACATATGATAATGAATGCCCAACTAGAAACCCAAGATTTGACTACCAAGATATGTTCAGATAAGACAAACAACATCGTCAGATGGTCTTCTCAACAATACCTGATTAACACTAACACTGACAGATGACAATCTCCACTGAGTAACGCTGACGGTTTAAAGTTTCTTACTGTCAAAATTCTTAATGTACAACCCGCTCACTACTATATTAAATAAACATCCAGAAATACTACAGAAAATGCCACATATTATAAATAAATAAAGCATTTATGATTCAAACAACACAGATCTGCTATTAAATTAACAACACTACTGAGTACTACATCATACTTAAATGATCTACTATATCTGAGTTGAATATGATTTTATAAAGATATCAGACTTGATCTCACTAACACCAGGATCTTGAGTTGAAAAATTACTAAGATGTCATGGATTTATTGAATTCCCACCAGATATATCATAAATTATTCTGATTCAGATATAAGTTATGCTCAACAAAGCCCATAATACCACGATCACCCAGACTAGATGTTACTCTTACTGAAGCTACGAACAACATCCACTTCGATCCGGTCGATGCGTTCATAAGGCGACCGCCAACAAGACGTCAGACATTATTATCACCAACACTGACATACCAGGTTATCTGCGTCATCAACATAAGACCCCAGCAACTCAAAACGCGAACTGACGATAACCATGAACGTCCGCCCGCGGACAAAACGGCGCGGTGATAATGCAAGAAGAGCGGTTAAACGATCAGCAATGGCGTTCGGTGTCGCAGTCACCAACGCGCCACATACTCAGGTCGCTTCGGTGTCACGTAGGTAACGGCGAGAGCTAGCAGACTCACCCGCGCCCCGCCATCGCGCATAAAGTACAGACCGAGTGTTAAAGACAAGACAAAGACGCCGCGCATGTCACAGTACGCGCCGCGCCATATACGCCAACCCACAAAAAGTGGAGCGCGATGCGCCACGCGATGTTACATGTCGTTTCGCATGGCCTCGACGCGCAATGCTGACAAGATATGTGCCGCTACAAGACAACAAAAGTGTGCCACACGCTCTAAGCTAAGCGCAGAGACAACATGCGTGCCATGCACAAAAGTAATGCACACAAAGATGCGTGCACACAACATGCAGCAAAGACCTGTGGTGCATGGACCAACGGGCCTAAATGCAGACGTGATGACCTGGGCGATAGCTGGTCAACGGGATAAAGGGCTGCACGGTTGACACAGGAGTCAGAGACATGCTGCACCAAGCCTATGTCCAAAGCACCAAACCACATGATCGGTTTCGGAAGAGATGCCGCTTGAAATGAGCCTTGAGGGAAGATCTTAAACCCGTCGGCGAGGAGGCCATGGTCGTTATGATCCTGCTGAGGGAATCCTAAACAAAGGGGTGCTTCGATGTATTAAAGGCCTGTAGCCTGTCTTTACAAGGGTTAGAAAATCCGGGTAGTCAGATCTATCTTGTAAAGGGTGTTCTTATAAAATTCATGTGCTGAAAATAAATAATTTTGTACTGCAGGTGTCTTGTTAATAAAAGAACAAGTCAAGTTGAGACCCGTAATTGATTCAGGCCTATTCCTGCTGATTGTCACAGGCCAAGACTAGCAGGAAAGGTTGTCTAAGACTTGTCTTAACCGCAAGACACTAATGTAAATTTGATACAGGATTTTCCGCCGGCGCGTATCGTGGAAGATCAACGGGACAATACGAGACCGGGCGAGAACTACACGGTTGGAAACGTGATATTGAGAGATCGCCCAAATGAGGGAAGGCAAGTAATCAGGGTCACACGGGCTGATCGCATCGAATGACATCATGTTCAACGTCATTCACGGGAATGTAACGACTGATTCAAATGGGGGAACATATGAGAAACTGATGGCCAAAATTCGACCGGAGGGAGTATTACGGAGTCCAAAATGCGCTCCTTATCAAGATGTATCGGCCCCGAAGAGCCATTCTACAGGTGTCCTCCCCGCAATGCATGCCCCTCCTAAAGTTGGTTCCAGAACCGGGCGGGATCTGACCTAAACGTTGTGCGAGTTGGAAACTCTTCGGGGACACTGAGTGCTTTCAGCCGCTCATGTTAGCCGAAGGAGAAAAGTGCAGATAACTAGCATGTACCTCACTCGGTGATGCTGGTTGTGGTGGCGAACCGTATGAGGATGATAAAGAGTCCGAAGGCCCCAAATCACAACTCGAGACTCTTGCACAGATCAAGACTGGCCTTCCCAAGAATGTGTCATGGATGGCATGGGAGTCATCGAAGCGCCTTAAACATATGGGAGCCGTGAGGGACTATGTCAAGGATTTCAGTTCCTTGATGCTCGACATCAAAAACATGTCCGATGATGACAAGCTTTTCAATTTCATGTCCGCTTCGCAGGATGGGCCTGTGACCGAATCAAGGAGGCGGTGGAGTCCCGATCTCCCCATCAGCAGGCGCAGCGCCGTCGACTGCTTGGTGGACTACAAACTCGGCAGTTATCATTCCTACAATGCAAAGTTCTTCAAGTCGTGGTTGAAACAAGAAGGCAAAATTTGAGGGGAAGAATCACAAGAAGGTGTTTGAAAAATCGGGTAAGGCCCCCGTTGAACAAAGTTGCACTACTAAAACCAACAGAGAAGGGGCGGAAGACAAAGACAACCGCAAATCGACTCACCTGGTACTTCATTTGCACTGGACTCACGTGGCTCGTGATTGTCCCAAGCGTGAAAGCTCACCTTCAGTCAGGGATGACAAGGCAAACTCTGATTCTGATGAAGGACCTTCAAGAGTCAATCCTCTGCAACTCTTGAATGTGATACGTGGACCTAGCACCACTTCAAAGGCCCTGATTTTCGTAGAAACTTTGGTGAATGGTGTTCATGTTAAAGCTATGATGGATAGCGGTGCAACCCACAACTTTGTGGCCACGAGAGAATCAGAGAGACTGGGTCTCAAACTGAAGGAAGACACCAGTCAGATCAAAGCCGTGAATAGTAAGGCTCAGAAGATTCAGGGAATTGCCAAGAATGTAGCAGTCCAGGTCGGAAATTGGAAGGGTAAATGCAACTTACTGTGTCCAATTAGATGATTTTTATTTAATTCTTGGTATAGACTTCTAAAGCCAAAGTGTGGCCTCATTAGCCGCACTGGAGGACTAATGTTCTGAAGAGCATGCCATGTCAGGCATGCGAAGGGCAGAAGGCAAAATGTAAGAAAGATCAAAGAACCGGAATCGCTTGTTTACTATTCGCTAAAGAAAGGCTGAAACAAGGGTCGGAAACATATGTTGCCGCACGGGTGGAAATAAGAGGACAGAGACGTGAGGTACCGCATCGCAGCTGCTGTCGCATGAATTTGTTGATGCGGATGCCGGGCAGCTTCGCCCGCGTTTTCGCCTCCGTCGCCCCATCGACCACTCCAGACAGCCGATTCAGTCCAAGCCCCCCCGCTTCGGGCTTCTACCGGTCGTCTCCGCCGAGTCATTGAATCGAGGCAACTGGCGATTGGCGGATTGCGCCATCCAACCCCGAAGCCCCATATGGCGCACCGCGTCGCTTTTTAAAAGCATGACGGTCGGGATGCACGATACAGGCATCAACAAGGCAACTATAAAGAATAAGTACCCGATTCTCAAGGTACGAGTCAGTTTGACAACCGCATAAAGGCCACTTTTATTTCAAAAAGTCGGACCTTAGATCGATATTGGCGCGGATCGGGCAGTAAGGTGATGAAGGAAAAACTACCCGCAGGTAAACTGATGCATGGGGCATAAGGAGTTTCTCTCGCAATGCCGCTCGCTCACTAATGCCCCAAGAACCTTTTTGTAATCTTATGAATGATGTTCTTTCTATCATATTGATGCTTGTCAGAAGAATTCACGACACTGGTTGCTTACAATTCCTTCGAGAACATGAAAAGTATCCGAAGTTTAGTTTTTCAAAGACTACTTACTCTTTGTAAAGAAAAGAAAAGTGTGAATTTTGCATGTAGGCAAATCACCTTCCTAGGTACAAGATCTGAGGGCCCATCAAGATGGTGGATGAGAACAAGGTTCGAAAGTAATCGAGAATGGTTCGAACTATCAAACCGGAAGAACTGGCCGCTTTCTGGGTTACTAACTACTAATAGTAGACTTGCTCATAAAGGGTACTCAGCATGGTCACCCCCACCGATCTACTAAAGAAGGATCAAGTATGGCAATGGAACCTGGAGTGTCAAGCAAATTTTCGGATGATGGAAGGTGCAATCTCTTCAACCGCCCCTTCTGCTGTCTAACTGGAGTTACCGAGGTACGACTGGCGCCCAGATTGCAGCATCAGTGGAGTCTTAAGGCAAGAAAGGCACCCGCTGTTGAAAACAGGCCAACGGTGCTGAGCATCGATACAGCACGCATGAGAAGGAAATGACCGCCGTGATTCATTGTCTGCAGCAATGGCGGCATTATTTGCTGGGAAGCATTTTTACAGTGGTCACTGACAATGTGGCCAATACCTTCTTCCTTAATTTCTCGAAGAAGTCGGCGCCATGTGCTCACATGGCAAGATAGTCGAGCGTACTTCAACTTTGACTGGTCAAGACGTACTGTGGAAGCAATAATGTAGTATGTTACACCTTGAGTCGCAAGGAGGTGATTGCATATATTGCTGCCTTATCAGAAGTTGTGTCAGATTTTAATGAAAGAATCCAGAAGCTTGTTGAATCAGATGCGAGTTATGAGAAGCTGAGACAGCAGGTTCAGGAGGGATTAAATAGGAGGTATTGGATACAAGATAATCTCCTTATGGCTAAGGGCGGCAGGTTGTATGTCCCACAGGCAACCCCAGAAGGAGTTGCCGAGGAGACTCACGACATTGCCGGCGGTGCCATTCTCAAAGAGAGGACTCAAGCATTGTCACTAGGCCTACTATCAGTCTAAGTAAGCATTGTCGATAGAGGAAAAGGTTGCCGGGTTGCCGCAGCCGGGCTTCCCCATACCTGAGAAGCTCTGAGCATCTCCATGGACTTCATTAGCGGTTTCCAGCGAGTGATTACAAATCCATCCTTGTGGTCATTAATTCGCTTTTCAAAGTATGCAAAGGTTCATAACGACTGATGCATGCCCCATGAAGTCAGTGTTCATTATTTTTAGCAATGTAGTGAAATACTTGGGTTGCCGTAAAGACATCATCGATAGAGATGCTGACTACGTGGAAGCTGGTAACTGCTCGCCTTGGTTCGTGAGTTTGCTCAATGAAGAAACCATCCACAAACGTATTTGGCAAACAAGAGAGGTGAATGCATCATTGAAGAGTACCGGTGCACTTGTCACGCATCTCGTAAGAATTGGTTGATTTACTGATGCACCTCAATTTCGCTACACATACATGAGCTCATCGACCGGGTGAGTCCGCCGCTACTGTGGTTACAAATCCTTAGAGCTCCTGAGGCTGCTGCACATAGGTTAAGAATCCCTGCAAAGACAATCGAGGGACAGTGAGAGGCCCCAAGAAGTACTTAAGGAAGCCCGGCTTAGGAGAAGTCGCCAGCGATGAAAAGTATGCGTATAGAAACCGTAGAATCAACGGAGTTTCCGCGGTACTGGCGCTTTGAAACAAACGCCGCATTTGAAGAAGGCTGATAGCAAAACAAGGCATAGAAGCTTCATTCCAAAATACTTCACAAGATCCTTTCGAGGCGCGAAAGGGTGACAGCGCATATGTAATCAAGTTATCTGGATTGGTTAAGTTCACCACCTTCCGCGTAGCCAAAGTCGTATCATGGATTTAGAACCCATGAGTATAGAGGCGTTGTGCTCCAATTGTCAGGATAAAGGAATCTGATCAAAGAAAGCTGAACAAATTTTAGACCATCGACCATGGGGGCAAGCCTAAGAACAGCATAGATTACTTAGCTGAAGTGGAAAGGCGAAATCTCAAAGGCTATATGGGAAAGAGATACTACCTTGCTACAGAAGGTTTTGATACTATACAAACAAGTCGATGAGGACATCGACCACGAGGGTGGGTTTGTTAGCCCCCCAAACATGACCGGACACCGGGAAGCATGTCCCACGTGGCCTACCGCACCCATGAGTAGGAGAAAGGGGTTGTGCAAGCAGTACGTTGGAGGCGAAACACTCAGTAAATAAGACCCAGCCGCAGCCAGCATAAGGGGCAGCCCAGCCGCCACACATTCACAGTACTGGCAACTAGTCACGACCACGCACAAGCAATACAACAGGTCATCGGCCGTTCACGGGAGGCACACAAGATAGCCACCACCGCCCTACCAAGACAAAGATGTAGACCTCACAGACAGTACAGACAAAGATGGTCGCTGCGGCACAACAGTGTGCCATTAATGCCTGCATCACATGAGTAACAGCAGCCAAGGTTTCGCATCACGCACAACATGAAGACTCCCACGTATAAGAACAGACAACATGCGTGTCGCAGACAAAGAAAGTTTACATTTCAAGTCAGACGTTATACAAGATGCGTGACTGCAGACACAGTAAACACAAGACATGCAAATGCATGATAACAAAAAGAAGACACGCCCAAAGCTTGCCACAAGACAAAGATGCAAAGCCATGCACACAGCAAAGGTAATACGTATCGCAGTAAAGGCACAATAACATGCGCAAGAGACCTGTGGTGCATAGACCAACTACCGACATGGCATCGCATGGGGACCGTTAGGCGTGATAATGGCTGAAAATCCGATGGCACAGCCTAAGGACAGTGTGAGCCGAGACACTGGGACAAAGTTCCATGTCCAAAGCACCAAACCCACAGACCGTTGGGAAGAGACGCTTGAAACAGCACGGTAAGATTCAAACTGGCTGGGCCATTGGGCACATGCACAAGTATGATCCTGGCAGGGAATCAAAAATATAATGCTGATGTATAAAAGGTCTGTGCCTGTCTTTACAAGTGGCTAGAAAATTCAAAGTTTGGGGTCTATCTTGTAAAGGGTGTTCTTATGTATTCATGTGCTTAGTGCACACCAATTTTGTATAGAGGTGTTCAATTAATAAAGAACAAGTCATTGAGACCTCAGAATTAATTTTGTGCCTATTCTTGGCTGACTATCATGGTAGCCAAGATTGGCAGTGAAAAGCGCTTGTTCAAGATTGCCTTAGAACCGCACACTAACAGAAATTTGATACAGGATTTTTTGGGTGTGACACTCGGCCTAGTGCATGCCTAGACACCTGCCTCTACTAGTGCCATTACACGCCCAGCAAGAAGGCGCCTTACCAGTAGCACGCCTGCACACCACCGCCACCCGCGCCTGTGGTCATGACACATGCTCAAGGCAAGGTGCCCCACTTCAAGACAGAAACCCGGACACTTCACCTCTGGGGCCGAATCGCCCTGCACAACACCGGCCTGGGGTCACATGACACGCCTGGGAAAGAGGCTGGCCGCTCCTTCCTAGTGCACGCCCAGACACGCGCCCCAACCCAGCCAGGATGCCTCCAGAAAAGTGCCGGCCTACAAGCCACGACATGCTCCAGCAAGGCGCCCCGCCTTGGGCTTCACGCTTCAGATTACGAGAACTCGGCCCAAGGCAAGCCTGGGGACACGATGCTCCTGGCCTCTCTATTTCCATGTCATTTCTAGGCAAAGGTATTCTACACTTAATACATGCCCTGGATTACGGTGATTCCCACATAGTGCACGCCAGACATTTCGCACTTCTGGGCCTAGCTCCACGACATGCTCCAGCCACTCCCGGCCCGCTGCATGCCTAGACACCTATGGACTGCTCCTGTTATTGCCTACATCGACGGCCCGGCCTCAGGCCACGACATGCCTAAAAGAACGCGCCCCCGTCCTGCATCCCCATATTACCGCGGCTCCTCGTCTAATCACGAACCTGTAGTGCGCCGCTTCGCCTAGCGCCATTACATGCCCCGTAGCTCGCCTACCGTACGCCATAACCCACGACTCTGGCCCCACGCTCAAGACTGCATCTCACCCAGCCACACGACACGCCAGGTGACACGCTCCTGGCCTAAAACGGCCTCAGACACGCACTTTACCCATGACACCTGGAAGAAGTCACAGCCTACTAACAGCCACGGGCCTGAAAGAAGGCGCTTCCTACTAATGACGCCACAACCATGACCCGCCTAAGGTAATGCTTAGACACTGGCGCTCTACTTCACGCTTACATCATTTCAAGAAGGTGCCCTCACTAGTGCATGCTCGAGGTATCGTGCCCCGCCCAAGGCATGCCTGGGACACCCGCGACTGCCTACACATCGAACGCCCAAAAAGCGCCACCTGACCCTTTCCCAAACACTCCAGCGACTGACCTCACAAGCAGTTCCCCAGATTGACCGCCTACTGTCCAGCAACATGTCGAGCAAGGCCTCGCCCACAGATGCCCAGACACGCCGCCTCAGCCGCGTCATGTCATTCTAAGCAAAGATTCCCACTAAGACAACCGAACACCCGCGGACTCCACACAACAGACAAGATTACCAGACCCACTGCTCATGACGTCTCAAATTTCCAGCTGTCTCTACCAACAAGACGCCTGCACGGTGGCCCCACTTGTCCAATGACTGAAGCAAAGGAGCGCGCCCTACCCAAGACACGCCTGCATTACTTACGACCCACTCACTGCATGCCTAGATTGACCTGCCCCCGTCCAACGCCACGACACGCACAGAAAGCGCGTCGCCCATACCCGGACACCCGACTCGCCACTGCACGCCTGCACACCCGCCGGCCCCGCCTGGGCCATAACACGCGAGGCAAAGCGCCTCTGCGCCCAACGCACGTCCCGGACACCCGACCCGCCAATGGCCCAGACACGCGCCCGCCCAGTGCCCCACATGCCTGCAGAAGGCCCGCCTCTGGGCCAGTGACGCCTAGACACTCCGCGACCTGACCTTGTCCCGTCTCTAAACACGCGACTCAGCCCAAAGGTCGTGACATGCTTAGTGGAAGGTGCCCAGGCCTACTGCGATCCCTGCACACAAATGCTCCCGGCCCGTATCCCTGCTAGACAGAAGGTCTCCTGGCCAGCGCCATTACACACACAAGGCAAGGTGCTCCCCACCAGCGGCCACATGCTTAGGGCAAGGTGCCCCTACCAGACATGCTTGGACACCCGCGACCCTGGGCCTCAATGGGCTTCCCACAGCGCCCTCACTTAATCCCACCACATTGCCTAGGTAAGGTGTCCCCAGCCTAGTCCATGCCTAGATCACCTGATTCCCACTTTGTCCCGTCCCAACACCAGAAAATCCTGGGCCTGGGCATGACACGCTAGATGCGCCCTCGCTTATCAGATCCCTGCACAAGACCCGACCACCCACGCCCTCGGATTACGTTGATTCTCTGGGCCTAGTGCACGCCGACACACCTAAGGCTGTCTGGGGCCGCTCATTACGATGCCTAAAAGAAAGTCTCGCCTCAAAGGTGATTTAAACGGTGATCAGCCTCGTCTCTGCCTAGACACTCCATTCCTCGTCCTAGTACCACACATGCCAAAGGTAAGGGCTCCTTCAGTGCATCCCTTGCATCGCTGCCTCCCTGGCCAACAAGGACACTGAAGGCCATCGCTTCAGCGCTTACGACATACATAGAGTGCCGCGCCTGGCCTAAGGCTCGCTCTAGGACACTCGCGACCCTGGCCTAATGCAAGCTAGTCACTGTTCTGCCTGCATCACACAAGTCTAGGCAAGGTGCCTTCGCTTAGTACATGCCTGGAAACATCGATCGCCTAGGAATGAGTGGCACTGACACCCCAGCCAGCGCATGACACCCAAAGAGGCGCGCCCCACCCTAGCCGGCACACTAGACACCCGCCTGGGCCTAAACAAGGACGCCCAGCAGCCAGCCTCGCCTAGCAGCAGACGTGCTCAGCAGCGCCTCTCGCCCCAACAAGACGCCCATACGACTCCTAACAAGACATGCCTGGGACACCACGCCCCGCCTAAGCACGACATGCCCGGGGGGCAAGGCGCCCACTTCATCCCACTACATGCCTGTGGTGCTCCTACTCAGTCCATGCCTAGACACGTGATTCTGCTTTGTCCCGTCCTAAACACATGGGCCTACTAATGGCACGACACGCGACAAGGCGCCCGGCCTGGGGTCAGGCACGACGACACTTGATCTCGCCTCACCGCATCCCTGCATCGCATTCGACCTGGCTCCATGCTCCCGACACAAAGGATCAGCTCAGCTGCACGCCTGCACACTGGCTCGTCAAGGCCATTACATGCCTAGGTAAGGTGTCCCCTACTTAGTGCATGCCTCTAGAGACTCCGTGACTAGGCCTGGTCTTTCGCTTGCACACGGCGCCCCCAAGAGACTACGACATGCCAAGGTGCGAGCCTCCTCGCCAATGCATCCCTAGACACAAATAGTTTCTACTTAGTGCGATACTTCTTTGAAGTGGTCGCTTAAACACTTAACACATACATGGGTGAAAGCGCGCTCTGCTTCAATGGTTGCCAGACATCTGCGACCTCTACTTTAAGCAGGAAAACAATACGTGCCTCTGGCCAGGTCATGACGATGCTCCAGCAAGGTGCCTTCGCTTAGTACATGCCTGGACACGTTGACTCTGCCTAGAGAATGAGTAGACACGATACTCTACGATCGCTACGATACGCCAAAGAAGGCTGGGCCTCAAATTAAGGTACAGTCTAGGATCAGCCCGCCCAGTGCGATGCTCCAGCAGCCGCCTACCACACGACAGTTCTGTGCAAGATGCCCGGCCCAGCGTGAGATGCCCATATACTGCGATCCGACCTAAATGCACTTCGTAGCACCGCGTCGGCCTGGGAATACCACGACACTCACAGGCCGCCTACCTAACTGCATGCCCGAAAAGAAGGACCCACTAGCGTACGCCTGACACCGCGGCCTACCAACGCCAAAGACACGCCTGCAGCGCCGCCAAATTCCATGTCCTGGACACGTTGATTCGGCCCAAATGCGACGCCTCAAACCGCGCCTCCCGACCCAAATAATATCGCTTCAGTGGCGTGCTCTACTGCATGCCCAGAAAATCCGCAGACCTGCTTGTCCCTGCTCAGACACCTACCCGTCCCAGCAAATACAACATGCTCCAGTAGCGCTCCTACCACAGATCCCCAGATCACACCGCCCTGGGCCTAGTGCGACACCTTGAAAGGGCGGATTCCGCCTGCGCCACGACATACATGGGTGAAAAGACGCCGCCTACAATACTTGCCTCCATACACCCGCCGACCCAAGACAAAGGCAAGCCTAGTCACGATTCCCGCCCCAGCACATGACATGTAGCAGGAAAGGTCCTCACTTAGCACATGTCCCGGACACCTGACTCGCCCCAAGGCATGCCCAGAAACGACACCTGCCTTAGTGCCACGACATGCCCAAGCCAAGGTGCTCAAATCTAGTGCATTACCCAGACATGGTGCCCGACCCAGTGCGATGCCCAGAAAGCATGCCTCACTCAACGCCACGACACGCCCAGCAGCGCTCACCTGGCCACGCCAGACACAACGACCGACCTCACTTTCACAGTTTAAACATCTACGCCCTCAAATTACATGTCATTTATAGGCAATACCTACCACACGCCCTTCGCCTGACACGACGACTATTGATAACAGACGCCTCAGACACCAGACTGACCCAACACATGATTATCATCGCCCCACAGCAGACGCGCCCACGACGCCCTGGCCAAAGTCACGACGCCCCAAAGTTGCTCCTACTGGCGGCTACGACAAGCCCAGTAAGGTGCCCCCACGCTCAAGACACGCCCATACACGATGACTCCGACCTAACGCACACTGCACACCCGCGCCCACTAACACAACACACGCCCACGCTGACACTCCACAGACGCCCTGCATTTCAAGGCGACTCTACTAGCACACGCCAGAATCCTGGTCAGCTCATCCCACGACATGCCCAGCAAGCAGATCGCCTACCAAGACGCCTCTGACACAAAGGGGACTGACCCAATGATGTCTAGACATGGTGATTCCCGCCTACACATGAAATGGCTATGGCTACGCCGACTTTGTTCATTCCTAGACACGTGACTGACCCTGTGTGTCTCTGCACACCTGCCCCTGTCCGGAGTCCATGACATGCCTAGGTGCTCCCGTCCCAACAAGATTCTTAGACAGCTGGCGACTTCTGGGCCAACAAGATGCCTGTGACATCGCTCTCTACCAGCCACGCCTTTTCTAAATAGCGTGCCCCGGTCTAAGACAAGCCCGATTATTGGTGACTCAGATATGGCATGCCAAGACACTAAGACTCTGGCCTAGTGTCATGACATGCCCAGGCTAGGTGCCCCGCCTTAGTGCATGCCCATACACCTGCATTCTGGCTAGCGCTATTTTTAAGCAAGGCAGCCCCTGGCCAGTACATGACAAGCCCAGCAAGGCGCCCACACAGACGCCTAAAGATTTTCGCGACTCTTACCTACCAGTCGACACGACATGCCCAGAAATATGTCTCTGCAGCGCACGCCCGATCACAAACGGGGCTCTCAAATTTCACCCAGCTGCATTGACTCCGCTGCCACCAAATGCCATGACATGCCCAGCAAAGTGCCCTGGCCTAGCGCATGCTCCCGACCATGATCTCAGCCCGTCCCTGCACGCCCCCACTGGGCCCTTTACATGCCTGGTGAAGGGGTCTCCCACAACAAGAGACGCCTAAACACGACCCGGCCTCTCGGTCTCGCCACACACCTGCTCCCCGCTAATACATGACATGCCTAAAGCAGGCCTAGCCTAGCAGCATCCCAGACCTGCCTCGCCTAGAGATTCCCTAGACACGCCGCCTAAGGCATTACATACATTAAAAGCAGCGGTTCTACTTGCTATTAAGGACATGTTTAGGCAAGGCGGTCTTCACCCGTACGCCCGGACACCTGCAACCTCTACCAGCGCATGCCTGACATGGTGCCCTGGCCTGTGTCCCATCAGAGATGCTCGGTAAGGTCCCTCGGCCTATTCCCCATTACACGCCCAAGAGGCGCCCTACCCTGGGCCACGCCTGCACACCGCGAGCACTCCGCCTCACCCCGTCCCACACTGGGCTCCTCGGCCCAAGGCCATGACACAGCGATAAGGTGCCTCTCGCCCCTAAGGCATGCCTAGACACCGTGACTCGACCTAGCATCCCTGTGACAATAATACCCGGCCTACCCATGCCTGGACACGTTGACTGACCCACAGATGCCTGCACACCCACGCTCTGCCTAATAAGACATACGCCCAGCGCTCCCACTAACAGTGATGCCTGTTAAAACGACCCTGGGCCTGTCCTTGCCTGGGACATGGTGCCCCGTCCTACATTCACGACACGCCACAGCAAGGTGCCCCAACTTATGCATCCCTAGGACACAAACATTTTGGGCCTAGCGATACCTGAAAGAGTGCCTCCGCCTAGTGCCCAGCCGCCACGCACATACATACAGGTGCGCCCTGGCCTAGCTTCCTGTGACACCACGACCAAATTCCTAAACAAGAAGCCCAATGGCCAAAGGCTCGGGGCCTACGGGTCATGACATGTTCAGGTGCGTGCCTCACTTTAGTACACATGCATGGACACGCGACTCGCTCAGCTGAATGCCTAAAACACGATACTCTGGGCTTCTCACTGTCACGATGCTTAGCAGGTGCCTCGGGCTTAATGCACGCCTGCATTACCCGCTCTACGTTACGATGCCTAGCATGGGTGCCTCGCCCACAGCTTTATTACGCCCAAAGCAGCGCGCCTCAAGTACACACCCTTATCACAGACCTCCACACGTGTTCCTAACCCAACTATTGTGATATTCCTAAGCGCTTATTCCTGAAGATATTCCTGAAGATATCCAGTGCTAATATTCCAAAAGATATCCAAGTTTGTTCTTTCATTATTATTCCCAAGATATTCCTAAAGATAATTTTTAATATTCCCTCCCACGTTGTATATATGGGATTTCGGGCCCTCAGAGTTCATTTCTTCATCTATCCGCTTCGTGTTCCCAAAGATCAGAAAGCATTCCTTCACAGCTTCTTTCTCCAAGCTCGTCAGCCTCGTCTGCTCAGAGAATCAAGATAAACAGAAGGCGAGCTGAGATATCGACTTGAAGAACATCCGAAGTGCGATTGTTTAAGCCACACAGACGTAGACAATGAGACAAAACCGTGACGTTTCAGATCGAGCAAGGTTGGGCGTGTGGGAGTAACCCTAAAAGAACAATGGCTAGTCACTCTCAAAGCGGAGGTGGGAATTGTCGAGCAAGTCGCAGCGACGCTGATCCAAATACACCCTAAGGTGCGGGAAAGAAGGACAAGCCTGTGATCCCACACAGCCTCAAGGCCGAAATGAACCGCTAGAGGCCGTTTACGGTAAACACCTGGGCCGGGCGGGGTGGACTATATGAGCAAAGTACTGAGAAGGTCGTAAGATCTCACACACAGCAGATCCAAGACTCCTTCAAGAGTGACGAGTTCACGGCCTGCATGGTTTACGGTGAGTCACGCAAGTATAGAACGCCTCACTTTGAATCATGGCTTGTGTTCTCATCAAGATGGCGAGGATTGCATAAAGAGGCTGCCATTTATAAGACAAAGATTGTCATTTGTTATTGGCCACTTACTTAGGCACTGGTGTGGAGTGTGTTAAAGCCACACCTTCACAAGAACGGATGCCAAGGAAGTTGGGGACAACTACTAAGGCGCTTACATGGAGAGGTATTTTGAAGCAATTGCCTAAAGATGAGGCTAAGAATCAGCGCATTTGAACCGCTACTTTTACCTCATCGAGCACGCAACTCTACGGTGGCGTAGAAAGTTCCCTGATATGGAGAGTGGATACGCACTATAAACATGCACGTGACTTCAAGAGAGACGTTAGCTCTATCCGTATGGACGCGAATACACAGACGAAAAGAAATCGTGATCTCAAGCACACTCCGGGTCTATCCGCGACTATGTCAAGTGAGCTCTTCCCTAACGCCAAGCCTGCGACGGATGAGAGCACCTTCTTTTCAACTCTTACGACAACCTACGTAGCCGCCAGCAAGAGTCAGAGACGGTGTCCAAGATTTGATCCACGTACCTACCACAGAAGCAGAATCTCTTATTGATTTCCGAAGAGGAAACTCGTCCCAGGCAAAGCCACCATCCAAGGGTGGTCATGCTAGCGCGGAGGAGATGTGATGGTACAAGAACGAGACAGCGAAGTGATCCAAACAGCGTCTCTACCAGCCAGAGACGCATACAATGGCGGAGACAAAGACGCAGTGGACTCTGCCAAGGACTAATTGTTTCTATGCTGATCACCACATCAAGACGCCTAACGCGCCCTACAGGCGCCCCCGCCACTACGATCGGTATGGCACGGTGCCAGTTATAGCCGACAATACTCACATCGGGTCATCACAAATATGAATGCCCTAAAAGCCAAGCAAACTGGCGTTGTGCCTCAAAGCCAGCGGATTCCGCACGGAGGCCCAGTGAATGATGTCCGACAAGGCCATGATACAATCGTGCCATTCTATAACTCTTGTCCTTGTGGGAGAGGTAGGAAGACCTGCCTCTAAAAATCCAATGAGTATTGCGACGGCTAGCAAGTAGCTTAACTCCTGGTCATGTCTCTTCAATAAGGAGAAGAGAAATGCATGACAATGAAGATCAATGGAATAAAGATTGACTCTCACTACAAGACTCCATTGATGACTTCAAGATAAGAATTTGGATACTTCCTTCACAGTGAAAAGAATGATGCTTATACTCTTTTCTACGTCGATGGCTATCTTATAAAGAGATATGACCAATGATATTCTCTAATTATCGAAGAAAGTTAAACCCTTAAGGCGATCGGCCATGAACTGTGAGAAGTAAGAAAAGAATGGCGCTGATTCCATCACGCCAAGAAGACCCACTGACCCCACGAGATCCCACGCCCGCTAAGCCTCGCATGGGGACGAGCTCAAGGATGCCATGCCACCGAGTTTACTTCCTAAAAGCTCCTGGCACCTGTATGGCGAAGATCATAAAGATCGAAGCCGGAATGGAAGAAAACCCGCCATTGTACTCACAGATGGCACCCCGAGTTTTTATGAGCTGAGAGTATTAACCTGCCGATTTTTGGCTCTGACAAGTCGATTCATCCAACCATCTAAGCCTCCCTATGGTGCGCCGGTCTAATTTCAAAAGAAGCACGATGGGTCACTACGGATGTGCATCGACTACCGGGCGCTCAACAAGGTGACGATCAAGAACAAGTATCCCATTCCTTATCGTCTTCAATTAATTCGATCAACTCTGAAGAAGGCATTTCACTGCCGACTTCATGATCGATATCACAAGTCGAGATAGTCGAGTGGGATGAGCCGAAGACTACGCATGTAACGAAAGATGCATTCTATGAGTTCCCAGCGACGCCTCGGCCTTACACGCACCGTTACATTCTCAAGACTAATGAACAAGATATTCATCCTTTCCTGATAAACAATACAGATATCTACGACATCATATATATAAGAACACCCTAAGAAAGATATCGATCATCTAAGTATGTGTTCCACTATATGCGTAATGAAATTTATACGCTAAGAGGAGAAATGCTCCTTTGTTTCCAGTGAGAGCCAGGCTTCTGGTGACATCGCATCACGATGTTTCATTTACTGGACGCAGAAGAAGATCAAAAGTCTATTCGCGAATTCGATCCCCCCACATATGCCACTAACCACATTCATCTCATTTACTAACTACTATCGGCGATTCATCAGATATCAAGAAGAGCAAATTCTTCACGTGATCTTCCGAAAAAGAGTAAGGCAATGACTTTTGATCATAACGCCAAAGAACCCTCGACTTGAAGAAGGGGCCCAAACGGAGGAGCCGATGCTGGCAATTCAATCGACCACACCGCAGTATTCGGCGCATTACCACCGATGCCTCCATTCATTTGAGGGCTTTTCCTCGCGGCGAGTAGACACCCATAGTTTTGAAGCCTCAAGCTCAATGACACAGTAGAGGCCAGACACAAATTCCAGATGAGATGACGGCGATCATCCATTTAAGTGACACTGGCAAGACTATCCACGGCCGCACTTCATCGCTGAAGATTCTAACAATGTCAAGCACAATTACTTCTGCACCTGTAGTTTAAGCCCCAAGCAGTAAGGCGGCAAGATCTCCACCGCTCGACCACACTCCTGAGCATGCCCGCGATGTACTTAATCACGCTACCACGCCGAGCCGTAAAGCGTAGCCTGCAAGATCCATGACTAGCCATCCCTGGGCCGGTAGACACGATCTCGCGCGAGGTCGCACGCATCCATCACCCGCATCTCATCACGCTTGGCCACGGCGAAAGACGCGCTTTGGGTTAAAGACTAGCTCACTCTTCACCAAAGGGTGGCTACACTGATGTTTCGTCGTAAGCATCAAAAAGAACCCCCATCGAAAGGTCACGACCCGCCGGTCATCCGGTGCAATCCATCGCACGAGCAAGACTACTGGAAATCATTCCACTAACGGCCATTGATACTTACGACGTAGACTTACAATACTGTCTTGTATACAGATAAAAGGAGCTAAATGATCACCATGATTGCAGCATCACCTACAAATTAACGACCTCGGGAGAGTGGGTCACTATTGACTTCATCATCTGGGTCACCCAAGTCCGAGGGATATAATTCATCATACGCCATGATCTGCCAAGACGCCAATTTCATAGCAGCTCCTACGATCGCGACAAACAGGAGAGATCGGCCAGCGCCATTCCTCGCATATGAAGTATCGGCGCCACCAAAGCTCATCATCGATCGCGACTCACCCACCTGGAAATTTTCACTTGAACTCTTCAGTTCATGAAGATAAGAGCTTCAATTCTTTACTAGCTTTCACCTCGTGACCGACGGGCGGCATCTTAATCCGTGAACGCTCCATCGTAATCATACTGGCGACTTCTCATGTCGCTAATCGACCGACCGGGCTGTTGCTGATTTCGGCCAATTCTCCTATAATCTATGCAGAAATGAAGAACCGGTAAGTCCGCTCGAGATAGTCACTGGGCAACAACCGGAAGACCACACTCCAGCCCTACACAAGTGGTGGAAGACATTCAAAGGCTCACACCTCATGGGCTGACAGACGAGGGGTCGACATAGCACGCCTCATACTGTAGGCGCCTAAAAGCACGGGGCAGTCGCACGACAAGAAGAGACACGCAACGAAAGTTCCAAAGCTGGTGACTTTGGCCACGCTCACCACAACGTCAAGCCCTTTCTCTAAGCGAACAGCGACTAGAAGCGAATATTTAGCGCCTTTTCCCATACTGACTGGGCCAGAAGCGCCAGCCCTATAAAGGCCGAAGCATCACATTAGCTAAAAGATTCATCCCTGTCCACGCCATAATCCGCTCTACCTACGTAAGGCGAAGATCTGCGCCGGTGACTTCTACGAGCAAGACTCCACAAAGAATGGCCACGCCCTACGACAAGCGATGACTACATCATGGCGCATCTGGTCCAGAGAAAGAAGAATTTTCATCCCTATGGCTAATACTTAGCTAAGCGGGGCGGACTACCGAGAGCCGAAGCCGCAGAGCCGCAAACACTTCTATACAGCCTTAAAATGCATCAAGCAGCTGGTCAAAGAGCGACGAGGATCGTGCTCAGTTATTTTTAATGCGGGCGTATCGTCACACCCTTATCATGTATCTCCACATGATTCTAACTCCCATCATGGATATTCTAAGGTTTATTCTTTAAGATATTCCTAAAGATATCCAGCATTATTCAAAGATATCCAAGCGTATATTCTTTTCTACGGCTTATTCCTCAAGATTCCTAAGATATCCTTAATATTCCCCTCCCATACGCAGATATATTAATGGCCCTCAGAGTCATTTCATTCATCTCAAGCCTTCGGTAGCTCCTCTAAAGATTGTAAAGCTCTTCCTTCACTGTGGTAGCTTTTCTCCAAGCTGTCTTTCAGTTCTCTTATTCTAAGTCAGAGGCCAAGATAAATTACATGAGCTGAGCACTGATTTAGCAACATCCGGGAGTATGAAGCTGGTCTAAGCCACGCACTTAGCCTACCGAGACTAAGCCTCAAGGACATTCTGGGCTAATAAGATGTCAGACATTTGTTCGACCTAGTGGGGCGGTGTCTATCAAGGCGGCTCATTTCATTATTACGACACGCCTGCAGCAGCGCCCCGCCCACCATGCCTGCTATGATCCTGGCCTAGTGCTCTCCAAACACGGCTGCCCTGGGCCCTGGGCCCACGGCCATTTCCCAAGAAAGACCTGCCTCGCACACGCCCTGACACCCGCGACCCCACATAGCACAGCCCAGATCACTGCAGACTCTGGCCTAGTGTCTCGACACACACGACAGTTCACGCCTGACTCAAGACGCCCGCACACCCGTCCTGGCCATGATGTCAGTGCCGCCTCACTAGCGCCACTATGTGCCCCAAAGAAGCGCCTGGGGCCTCACTTACCACGCCCACATGGTGATCTCTGGGCCTCGAGTGCATTCCTAGACATGGCGAAAATCTAGTTCCATGACAGGCCTGTGCCAGCCGCCATCGGGCCTGTGAAGACGCTCCCACAAGCCGACCGCCAGCACACGCCAGACCGCGCCCCGCCCTGGGCCGCCACGACACGCCTGTGCTAGCGCGCCCGCGGTCACCCGACTTAGTCTCCCTGCTAAGCTCGTGGCGGCACTGCACAACCTCACCCCTGGATGTCATGTCGCCTCCCACGCCATAAGCCATGCGTCACAACCCCTGCCAAGTTATAACTCCAAAAGAACTCTGAGAAGAACTCTATCAAAGAACTTTGCTAACGCTAGAGTGAGCCTTCCTCAAATTGAATGAATCGGTAATGAACTACAACCTCCATCTATATATACACATACGGTATAATATTCTCGGCGATACGCTTTAATACGCTGCGAATAAACCATGTAGCACATGCCGATACGCCGATACGCAGAATACGCACAACAAACCTTTAATATCCCGCCAAAGGCCATGAACTCGCGCTGGCGCCTCCACATAAAGCAGCCGCCGACATTCTCCCACCAAAGTTCCGCAGACGCCCTCGCCGCTTTCTCACCAACCGGCCGACTGCTTCTCGAACCGCCACAAAGCCGCTTTCGACCCAACCTGGCCCACCCTCTGCACTCCTTCCACTCACTAGCATTCTTATGTACCGGTGTTTATTCTTCCTCGGGGGATCTGCCTACTATAACGTAGTTTACCTCATAAGACGTACCACTGGGCCAGAAGCCTCTTATAAATTCCTCCGCCTCTGATCCTCCTTATCTCACAGGAAAAGCATTAATTGAGCACAAGCATGTGGGATTTAATCTTAGCCTGGGCGGTAATTCGACCAGAGACACTCCATTAACCCGGCCCTAAGATAGAGCGCCTTCATACTTCCTCACAAGTCCTTTCAAGGTGACCTTCGAAAGGATTGAACTGTCATGGATCGAGCCACACAAAGACTAAGTCTCCAACCCTGAACTCAGACGCCTTTCTTCTTTGCTGCCCCATTTCTTCATCTTTCGTGTTCTTCTCCAAGATAGCCACATGATCACCCTCACTACGCCATCCCTAAGAAGCTCAGAGGCCGCTGACTCTTCCCCCGTTGCACTTTTAAGCAGATGCAGTGAAATATAGTATTGGTTGGTCTCCAATGACAATCTCAAACGGACTTTCTCTTTGGCCGCCTCACCCTTTGTAGGTCAGGAGGAAAACTAAGCCACATCTATTAACTTAAATTTCAAATTTCACCTGACAAGACTCACAAAAGCACTTCAAATATCGCCTACAGCCGCATTCACCCGTCATCCTCGCCCATCATCCGAGGGCGAAAGCTAGTAGAGAAGCTGAGACTGCATCTAGCGACCTTGAAAAGCTCATTCCAAAGCTTCCAAAATAAACTGAATACGATCGCCGACGCATTTAACTTTGAGTAGAAATGCAACATTTCATCACGCTGATAATAACCCTGCTAGCCTCGCCATAAATCCCAGAAACAAGCATGAAAGAAAGATACTTAAAACCTGTCACTAATTAATTACGACATCCACATCCCCGACAGGTAGTGTCAACACTTAATCCACAATACATTCCGCGTCGTCGCATGTAAATGCTCAGTGAATCCCCCCCATTGGACAAGCCGCTTTCACTTTGTCTTGTTAAGACACAAGATGTTTCCCTTCACATAAGCCTCTACACATCCTCAGATTTCACACAAGAAGTAGACAGATCAGAAGGTTCTTCAGCCACACACGCCTTGATGATCGGCCCTGATTCGAGTCACGACACTTCATTTAGATTCCTCCCGGATGCTTCCTCATTGAATGAGCCGTTTCCTTTGTGTGTAGTGACCGCCTCTCTACCCAAACCTCGTTTTCCTCACGAGTCAACGCGACGGCACTTTGGCTATTTGGATCGCGTTGCAACCCGTCCCATGTGATCCATCATCTCTCCGTGACGGCTTACTACTGGATGCCACTCTACTTTACTGGGCCTGGGCTGCATCACACGCGATTGACACTGTTGTCAGCTCAGACCCAGAGCGTAGTCAAACCCGCCGTAGTTTCGCCACTGTCAAGCCAGCCAATTTTTTCGAGCCCCAAGAGCCAGAAGAACATTGTCTGGCCTTCACACTGTTCACACCCCAGTAGGAGCAATGCTCCATGTCCAAAGAATTGACGATCGCCGACATCTCCTTCTCTGACCGCAGACCGCCTCCTGTGTCATTGAGCTTGGGCGGTTAAAAAGCCATGCGCTGCCTCCCGCAAGTAACCCCTCCAATAAAGAAAGTCGTATGATCGGGCCACACTCGAATACCTCGTATCGCAGCGCCACACCATTCCTTTTCCCATTGGCCACGCCCTTCAAGTCTTCAAAGGCTCATTGCAGCCTCCTGTGTCCATGCTTTACCTTCGAGAAGGTCGGTCACTGAGCCGTCTTGCCGAATACTCCACTGATGAACCTGACTTGTGAATAGTTAACTGTGCCCAAGAAAGACTCCAATACAGACTCATTGCTGATCCCATTCTCGAATTCGCCTCGATCTCGCCTCTTCCATGAATCAATTTGCCATCCCTTATGCTATGGTCCTAGGAAGCCCACTCTCCTGTGAGCAAAAGAGCATTTCTCCTTCTTCACATATAAACTCTATTCTCGTCTTATACGGAATTCCTCAAGACGATCAACACGCCTCTCCAAGCTGCTTATATATAACAATATCATCTAGATATACTAATTAAACTTATCCAGAAAGTGCCGGACACATCTTTGTTCATCAAAGCTAAGTGTGATCAGAAAGGAGCATTGGTAAGACCAGCCAGTATCACTGGGGAATTCATAAGAGCTATACTGTCATTACTGTGTTAGCTTTTCTGCCGTCTCCCTTCAACTATCCTCACTGTAGTATCC
>JAEQBH010009348.1:0-96445 GCA_016808115.1 Tetrastigma voinierianum | reverse complement strand
CCCTCCTTTCCCACAGGCACTTCGGAAAAAGAAAAATTCAGTCAACCAGACTGAAATCTTAGAAGTATTAAGATTGTGGCGGAAAAGTTAATATTCTCCTCTTGATACGATCAAACAAGTCCCCACATATGCAAAATTTTTGAAGGACTTATGTACGGTAAAAAGAGGCTTCAATGTGAATAAAAAGGCCTTTTTGACTGAGCAAGTAAGTGTTATCATTGAATGCAAGACTCCTGTGAAATATAAGGACTCGGGATGTCCCGTAATCTCGCGCATCGGAGGCATTAGTGCAGAAAAACACTATTAGACTGGGAGTCAGTGTGTGAACCTACTGCCATATTCCATGTATAAGCAGCTTGGTTTAGGAGAACTAAAGCCCACTTCATCACATCGTCTAGCCGAGCAGGGTCTATTAAAATACCGAAGGGGACTATTGAAGATGTTTTAATACAAGTGGACGACTTACTATCCAGTTGGATTTTGTCGTACTTGACATTACGCCGGCGGTGTTGGGCCAATCATAGCCCATCGAATGGCCTATTACTTCAATGCCATAATAAACTCCGCGAAATGGGGTTAAGTGCAACCCACGTTTGGGAATATGACTTTAGAACTCAATATCTTCCATTTGAGTAAAGGCATATGCACTCAAAGGGAGGACGCATCGTGAAGAAGTTCCCAGATATTAGATACAATTTAACAGCTAATGAGCAAAGAAGTGCGCGATGTGTTAACCCCCGATATCTCGAGCCTTGTGAAAGCAACAAGAACCTCAATGCATGAGCTTAGTGCAGGGGTGCTGAGAAAGAAAATAGAAATTTACCTCTCAAGTGATCGGTGAAGAACCAAAGGAAATCCTCAACCGCTAGGAGCTAAAAACCCCGCCACGGAATTAAAGTATGCATTCGAAGAAAACAAGCAATGTCCGCTTGTAATATCATCACTATCGACCACTTCACAGAGCACAACCTCGTTGCACTCTCCTCAAAAGGAACAAGCAAGCTTTTGGGGTGGAAAATTTCGATTTAAAAGGCATAAACCCAACAACTGTGACTCACCACATTTATTTAGAAAGAAGACCTAAAGTCAGTAGCAAACTACGTAAGAGGTTGAATCACTTACAGGAGGTAGTTCTGACCAAGTCCCGAATTGTTTATAGCCGCATCATTTAATTCAATACTTTATTAGCACTTGGGTGAGCCCAACCCAGGTAGTGTGCCAAGAAGTCGGAGTACCACCAGAAATGAAAAGGGAAATTGTGATTCGTACAAAGAAAAGATTCGGAATAACAAAATTTATATCCCTGGTTTTCTCTCTTATCACGTAGTCAAGCTACCTAAAGATAAATGTCTAGGTCAAACACAGGTCAGCTTTCTCAGACAAATGATTTAAGTGAAGTAAAAATGGTGAATTTGATTTGATTTTAAGGTTTTTGAAAAACAAGGTGTAATATCGGCAAATTGAAATTTAAATAAAATAAAATGTAAAATGTAACTCCTTGAAGTGTTAGGCTACCGGGGGGCTGATTCTACAAGTCACCGAGAGGTCCTCGGTTATTTCCTTTGCGTTGGGGAGGATGACATATCTCCCGAACCGATATTCATTTAGCTATAAAACCCAACCCAAAATAATTATCCTTTGAAAGATGGTGTTTAATGAAATAAAGAAGGGTCACCGACAGTGAAGAACAATTTTCCCTGACTCACTTTACAATGATTAATAGAAGGTAACTAATGAATCTCAGTGGATCTAGCAATAAGCATCCACTGAACCCTAAAAGATTACCAAATAAAGGTCATTCAAGGTGAATCTAGGGGATTTAAACCTAAAGTTCAAAGGAAATACAAACTGCCAAAGGCATACCGCGTGAAATGTGTGGGAGCCTCCAGCAATTTCCGCATCCTACCCCAAGAGCCTTTTCCTTCAAGGAGGAAGGGTTTAGTTGCCTCATCCTCCAAGTTATCCTTGGAGGGTGTGTTTACAACCAAGAAAATAGAAAATAAAGGGAAAGAAAGAACTAGAGAAACGTGAGAGTTTAAAGCCCTAAAATTTATCGCGATATTGATTGATGTTACAAACCTTTGACTCTAGCTTATATAGTGCAGAGTAAGGAAATTACAAAAACAAACCAAAACAAAGGCTATTATAGCGTAGCGGAGAAAACCAAACGAGTCGCTTTGAACACAAAAACAGAAGCAGAAATTTCACAGGTATAGTGATTTTCATGATAATAAAATTCAGCATAGCTTAAATTTCAATTTTCGTTTATGCACAAGGATTTTTGCTATCATAGCTTAAAAATCAAGGCATATTTAAAAATTGAAATTTTCGTTATGTACGTAATTTTCGCTATGATAATAAAAAATTCCAAATGTATAAAATTCAAAGCACTGCTTCATTGCTCCCCGCCTTCAACTGATCCACGCTTTTGCTTTCTTTTCCTTTATATCTTTCTTCCGATTTTATTCATGCCGAAGTTCGACTGCACTTCATGCTTGGAATTACCGGTTTGTAAACTTGCATTAAAAGCTTGCAAAACTACAAAATTAGCCACAAAAAAATGATCAGTAGTACAATAGGGACCTGAACATGTCAATTGCGTTTATTATAACAATTAGTACACGAAAAGCGCTCAAAACCTATTAAAAATAGGGTTCAAAATAGCACTTTTTGGGCACTAATCAAATTGTCTACCTGACTTACTACTGGTTGGAGGGTATGCATAGATTACGTGGAGGCCTAATGAAGTAATACAGTGATCACTCCCACTCCGCCCTTCATTGATCGCTTCGAGAGTTTCGACACCCATTCTATTGCTTTTGGATGGGTATTCGTGGTACTTTCGTGATAGAGATTACACTAGAAGATCAGAAAAATCACCTTTACTTGTCCATTTGGCACTTATGCCCAGGAGGATGCCTTTGGCCCTTGCAACGCCCGCCACCTCTTCGTAGATGTACGCTTTAGTATGTTTAGTGATATATGAGCGCATAACGGAAGTATACATGGATGACATCATCAGATATGGAGGTGATTTGAAGAATGTCTAATCTATTAATCTTAAGCTATCCCCAGAGATGCATCGAAAAGAATCTGGTGCTCAATCGGGAGAAATGCCATTTATGGTGAACCAAGGATCAGACTGGGCATGTTATTTCCAAAGCAGGAATAGAAGTCGACAAGGCAAAAATCGAACTTATTTCCAACCGCCCAACAAATGTAAAGATGCTAGGTAATTCCTTGGCCATGCAAAGCTATTAAGATTCATCAAGGACTTTTTCGAAGTTTAAGGTCCCTTTATAGTTTCGCTAGAGAAAGATGCCAAGTTTGTTTGGGAAAAGAATGTCAGAGAGCTAATATCAAGTCCCATCCCACTGGCGCTTGCCTTTGAGGTGATGTGTGATGCAAGTGATCTTGCATATCGGGAGCAAGCCTAGCCAAAGAGAAAATGGAAACCCCATGTAGTCTATTATAAGCAAAACCTTTGAATGAAGCACAAAGGAACTATACTACGCAGAGAAAGAATCAGTTAGCCTACGCCTAGACAAATTTCGAGCATACTTGGCTGGTCCGATATAGTAATTTTTGCGCATCATTCGCTGAAATATCTCCTGACCAAGCAAAATGCTAAGGCAAGGCTTATCCGATGGGTTCTTCTGCTTCAAGAATTTAACTTGCAAATTAAGGACAAAAAGGGGGTAGAGAATGTGGTGGCAGACCATCTTTCAAGATTAACAATAGCCCATGACACTCATAGCCCGCCCATCAATGATGAATTTCCTGATGAATCCTTAATGCAGCTGGAAAAAGCTCCATGGTATGCTCACATTACCAATTTCCTCGCAACAGGAGAAATCTCATCCGATTGAAAGAACAGATAGGTGCTACTTTGGCAAAGATCCATTCCTATTATTGGGAAGAGCCCTTCTTGTTTAAATACTTTGCAGATCAGATAATCAGGAAGTGTGTGCTTGAAGAAGAACAACAGGGAATTCTAAGCCACTGCCACGAGAGTGCCTGTGGTGGTCACTTTGCTTCCCATAAGACGACAATGAAGGTGCCACCGGGGTTTCTACCGGCCTTCCCCGCTTAAAATATTGACCCAACAGGTCATGGACATATGCCAAAGGCCTGAAAATTGTCTCGCCACACATATGATGCCTCAACCCAATTTTAGTGGTCGAATTATTTGATGTTTGGGGCATCGATTTCATGGGACCTTCCCCCACGTCTTATGGTCATACATACATATTGGTGGGAGTAGACTACGTGTCCAAATCTGCCGAGGTAATCCTCGCAAAACCAACGACCATAGGGTGGTGCTCAAATTCTTGAAAGCAAACATCTTTTCTAGGTTTAGGGTACCAAAAGCCATTATTAGTGATGGGGGTTCACATTTCTATAACAAACCTTTTGAACACCTCATGGCTAAATATGGTGTGAAACACAGAGTGGCTATCCCTTACCATCCTCAAACAAGTGGTCAAGTAGAACTTGCAAACAGGGAGATTAAGACCATTCTAATGAAGGTGGTAAAACAAAGAACAAAAAGATATCAATCCATCAAATTGCTTGATTCATCAGGCCTACTGCACGTACCTTTTAAAACGATTCTTCGAATGTCCCCATCTGGCTGGTCTATGGTAAGGCATGTCACCTTTCCAAAGGGAAATCGAGCATAAAGCATATGGCAATTAAAAAGTCGAACATGGATTTGGCAGGGCCGGCTAAAAAGATTCCTTGATCTCAACGAGTTGGAGGAAATACAAAACGATGCCTACTTGAACTCGAAGATTGCAAAGGAAAAATCGAAAAAATGGCATGACCAAATGATAACTTGCAAAAATTTCAACAAGGGGGACCAAGTCCTCCTGTATGATTCCAAACTCCATCTATTTCCGGGCAAGCTCAAGTCTGGCGGACGGGGCCCATTGATTCACGCCCAGAGGGTGATCCGAATCAACAAAATTTGTTTCCTATTTTCTCCCATCGCCGTAGTCAAGCTACTCGCAACATAGCCGCCAGGTCAAACACGGGGATGGGTTTTCATCCCACAAATAATTTGTATCATGATTCAAAATGGTGAGACTTTCATTTGGACTTTTGGATTTGGGTAAAAACAGGGGAGATTGGTTGTTCACTGGGTAACTAAAACAGTTTAAATTAAAGTGTGAAATGGTGACCTTGAAGGCTTGGGTCACTAGCTTGATAAAATGGGGTTATAAAGGTGTCCTCGGGTTATTTCCTCGCATTAAGGCAAATAACTTATAGTCATAGCATAAACCGGATCTTTGTTTGGCTTTAAAAACTAACCCTTAAAACACTCCTATTTGAGTCAAAACATGTACTGAGCATTTAATTTTCCAGCAGTTTGAAAACATAGCATTTAACCTCATTTCAAGGGCTCGGGAATGACATCTAAAGAATGTCAGCATCTACCCTAAGAATGCATTGAACCCTAAAGCATGACAAGTATTGGACCAAAAAGAAACACATTAAATGCATTAAACCCTAGTTTGAAAAGTTTGGAACAATAAATGCAAAGCACTGCTTCATTTAAAACCGAGGACCACCCGCAAACCACCATTAACCAACCTAAAGAACCCTCCTCTTCAGGTTTGAATTTAATAAATGATCCCTTGAGTTGTCATCCTCAAAGGTGGTGTTTGACAACAAGAAATAGAAAGAAGAGAGGAGAACAGAGAAACCAGAAACTTAAACAAAAGCCGTGGAATGAATGCTTGAATGAAAAGTTAGGTTACAAAGTTATAAGGTGGCTTATATAGCACATACAAGATGTGTGAAATACCAAAAATACCAAGAATATATGATTACAATGGGGACAAAATGGGAATTACACAAAACGAGGTCATTTGGATCAAAAACAGAGGGGGACAAATTTCGCTATGCATAGTGAATTTCGCTATCATAGCGAAATTCACTATCATAGCGAAAATGTGAGGCATAGTGAAAATTCAAATTTTCGCTATGCACGGTAGTTTTCGCTATGATAGCGAAATCCCGCTATCATAGCCGAAAAACCCGTGCATATGGCTCGCAGGATTGCAAAGCCGCCATGGTTGCGAAATTTTGCAATCCTCGCGAAATCTCTGCAATGCATAGTGAAAATCCCGCACTCTCCCGCATCCTCCCGCATTCGCCACCTCCATTTCTTCAATTCCACTACGCTTCTTCAACTCGCTTGATGAAATCGCCGAGAATTCCTATGAACATGGCATCAAATCGGCACCAACCTCGAAGCCAAGCTTGAATTATTTGGCGAGGCTCATAAAACCTACAAAATTACCAAAAACACACCGGAACAACATCGCAGCACTAAACTGACCTGCACATGTCAATCGGCTTAATTCATATGATTAGTATGCAAAAAGCACTCAAAACCTATCTTAAATAGGACTCAAAATAGCACTTTTTGGGTACTAATCACACCCCCCAACCGACACGTTGCTAGTCCCTTAGCAATGCTAAAAACAATCAAGGTATGCTGTGCTTTTGCAAAAAGTGTATGCTGTCCAAAAGGTATGTGTACAAGTAACGCCTTACCTTCAGTATGAACAATTTAGACCCTGTACAAATACTATCGTGAGAGAACAAATGCCATATATGAACAAGTTTTAGGGCAACATCAATTCCGAAGAAGTCAACCTACACTTCCACCAAAATCTAAGTGTTCTTAAGGTAACCAGTTTGAACCAATAAGTTGCAAAGCTATTCCCTTCCCCCAACCAAGCTACTGCTAGGCCTTAAACTGTTGACCAACCTAAATAGAATCAGTTACACTCTTATTTCCTTCTTTGATTGTATTCAGGGTACTCTAAAACTCGACTTCACCAAAGTCAGTGTAACTGGGGTCCACCGATGACTCCCAACCAATTAAGGTTTAGGGCATCAAGTTAAAAGGATCAGTCGACCACAAACTCTTCAGGCTTCACTACGGACTTTGAATGACTTCGAGAATTAAGCACCTACAACTCGCTAATCTCTACCCATCCACCCGTATAGCGAATACTAAGTCAATGACTCCCAACCTGTGAAGGTTTAGGGCATCGGGCTTTAAAGGCTTTCGCCATATACCCCTCGGACCGTGTTCGGGTTTCAAGGCAAAGTGTCATGGCATTCATTTATCTTTTTCTTCTTTTCTTTTTCTTTTTCCTTTTTCATTTAGAAGACTTCATTGGTCTTCTTTTTCGGGAAACAAAAACCTATTATGGGTCGTCAACAGATCTAAGGCCGGTTTTGCAAAGTGAAAAGTGGTATATAGCTTCTCAACCTATTGATACAAACTGATGCACCGTGTGATTAGCTAATGGTGGATGCAAACAGAATACTCGAACTTCAATCGACCAAAACTTAATCATGCATGGAATTGTTCTAACATTAAGGTAGCATATAGCTTCACTCTTCAAATCGTATGTAAGAGTAGAAACACAAAAATATAGGCACAAAAATGATTTGCAAAAGTGTATAAAGTAAGAAAATAATGCTATAAAGCTTTTGATATAACCAAAGTGGCTAGTACAAGCTTAACATAGCTAAACATGACAAAAATATCACTGCCTACTATCGGCTAATACATGTATCCTATACAATCCTATGCAAAATGAGCAGTGGGCCATAAAGCTAAAAACAATAAAATATGATAGAAGACACTCCTAACTCTAACTTCTTCCTCCCAACCAAAGTATAAACATGCTCCATTGCAAGGATAGGTTAGAGAAGGGGAGTGTGACCACCTCACCGTGGTGGCAGAAGATGCCTGGTGGACTCGCCGCCACGCAGCCGCAACATGTCCGGGCGAGGGCCGCCGCCGCGCACTAATCTCGAGTAGGATGCGCAGGCTCTGGCTGGAGACCGAGGTGACTCATGATCCGGCTAGAAGCATGGCGGATCATTTAGAGTGACTCGACTCGGGCCACCAAGCAACCTTAACGATGCCCGTGGTAGTAGCAAGCGTGCAGACAACATCCATAACAGCAGCAAGCTCCCTAGAACTGACATGAATATGCTCTGGAGACTGCTGCGCTGTGTAGGAAGGGCCGGTAGTGTCAATAGGGGCTGGGGCAGTAGGAGGTGGAGATGGAGGAGATGAATCTGGAACTGGGCTCCTCTCCACCTCCACCTCCATCTCAGGAATAGGATCTTCCTGGGTCCTCGCCACACATCTCCGTCGCTCTCCTACCGCTAGAGGATAGCGAGATCGGCATGTATAATGATCGCCAGCGGGCTGGGCACCCGAGTACAACTGATCTCCGCCGAGCGCGTGGCTCCTCAGGGAACCCGCGATGCACCAGACCGCCCGCCAGCTTCCCGACATCAATAACGGTAAACTCTCACCGAGCCGTGCCTCAGGGTGGACCTTCTCCCCTAAACGTAGCGTGGAAGCCGCGACAAGCCCGCAGGGACTAAACCGCATCCCCAAGATCCCGTATAGAGCCTCGAAAGTATAGCTCCCGCGACTGCATATACGCCGTAATGGGAATAAGTAGTCCGGAAGAGGTGGTCCACTAGAAGCATCCGCGCTTAAGTCACCATGAGTTATACGGGTCCCAACAGAGTATCTCACGACACGACCATCTCTCTCTCTCGTGATGGCCGAGGCCAACTTTATATCTCGGGCAGAATTTGCCGCCGCCGCCGCAGGCCAGCACCGTATTACCGGCCGCTCATTACTCCGGGCGGCCGCCAATGCCGAATCGAGCTCCAACGCGACCCGCGACTTCAGATGTCGCGCAGGGTAGAACCGAAGCACAACCCGGATAATAAACCGCTGGCGCCATAAAAGGCAACAGCGGAATATTAACGATCACCGCGATCGAGTCTCTGAAACGCTGATCCGCGGTCAACGCTGGAATATCATAGAATGGCTCCCCATGGAAGTCTCTGGCACGCAGATCCAAGTTCCCTAAAATCGGATCACAGGTGAACATGAGGCGCCTGATCCTCGAGGCCGGTGATAACGGAGGCGACGAACCCTCATCAGCAAGAGGAGGTGACGCAACGTCGAGATCTCAAGACTCCCGGCTTGATGTCCTCGTCCGAGTGGCTGGCCTCTATGTCGCCCTCTCGACGTACCGAAGGCCTGAGGTCCCACTCGTCTCGATATCGCCGATGGGGCTGGAAGCCCGTAGGCTCCTCGGTATGCAACTGGGCCAATGCAGCTATCTCTCGCAAGGTGTCCGGAGAATGAGCATCTCGTGCACTCTAGAGGTGCCCGCATCCTCTCTCGGGTACTAACCTAACCCCGGGCCTGTAGCCGATAACCACCACGGGCATGCACTATGTTCGTGGTCTGGGCCAGGTTTGTGGCGCAGCGTGAGCTCGGCAAATGCAGCTGAGGCGCAGGCAATGGAGTGTCAGGCGCCGCAGGATGCGCAGCCTGTAGCCTCGACAACAACGACAAGGCTCAGCGAAGATGTGCAATGGCGCGACTAAATAGAGTCGAAGTTTCAGCTGATCACGTGCTGGCCAAGAAGATGGACTGTGCCACGCCGGGCAAAGGAATAGGAGGACCAGGCGGCTCAAGGCTCGGTTAGGTGGCTACAGGACTAGGCTCGTGCATGTGCAGCCAGTGGCTCCTGCCCACTGGACTGCAGAAGGCGCACTACCGAGGTGGAGGGCAAGAATGTCGGGCGCGAGGGGGCCTCAAGAGGGACCTAAGGAGGTGTGGAATGAAAATGAGCCCCCTTTTTTTTTTATAAAGCCGTTGGTAGCTGAAGGGTCTCCAGAAGCCCAAGAGCCACTGGATGTCCAATTTAGCTATTATAGCTAAATTCCTCGCCGAATCGTTCCATCTCAAAATAAAATAAATAAAAACAAAAATTTAATTTAGTTAAATTAAAATAAAATAAAATAAAGTATTATATATATATATATATATATAAGAGATATATATATATATATATATATATAGTATATATATATATATATATATATATATATATATATATAAATAAAAAATAAAATAAAGATAATATAAAATAGAATACTTAAAATTAAGATTTTATATTTAGCTAAAATTGATAAGGAAAGCTATTAAAAATAGCATAAACTAAAAATTAACCAAATTCAGTCAAGTAGCCTGGGTCTCAAGTGAAGGTCAAACTAGCTCAACTACACTGATTCATTCATGGAGGGTCAAGGAGAAGGAGCTCCTTGACCCCTGTAGTGACGTGTGCCGCGTTTTCATGCTTAGTTCCTCTTTGCACTTTCTTCACTCTAGGATGTCAATGATCATTGGTTCTTGTAGAGGATCGATGTATCCAAGCCCACTCAATTGCTTCATTTCTACACCAATTTCGCCGCAAAGAAGTGAGCTTTGGCCCTCTACACTTGGACCATAATTGAGCGTATACTTCCTCGTGATCCTTGCATGTCATCTTCTGCTAGCTTGTGCTTGTTACTCAAGTGAAAAATATTGAGCTCGAATGTCATGTTGCCAACAGAGTCGCACGACTCCATTCCAAGAATTGATTATCGCATTGAAGTGGCTAAAATGGTCTTCCCAGATAATTGGCACATGATTGGGTCCACTTGCGACTGGTACTCGCATCAAGCACTACAAAGTCCATCGGGTAGTAGAATTTGTCCACCTTTACCAACACATCTCAACTATTCCCCTGTGAATTTTTATCGAACGATCGTACCAATGACAGAGTGATGTCGTAGCCAAGTTTCCCAAACTTAATCGCATATTAATCAATATGGCAAGAGGTTTAAGACCGCCCCCAAGTCCATCAGCTAAGCTTGTCTATCCAAGTCCCTCCAATGTCGATCGATATTGTGGGGGATCCCCGATCTCAGATTTCACCTGGTTCACTCAATAATCAGACTAATCAAGCCTGTTAGGAAGGTTTTCTTTCAATGCCTAACCCTCTCTTGACCGTGCACAGGTCCTTCAAGAATTTTGCATATAAGTTGGAACCTACGATCATGTCAAGCAAGGGGATATTTACTTCACTGCTTTAAAGACTTCTCAAATTTCAGCCTTGGCTCGGGATTTTTCGCTTTCTAAAGGTTTATGGTGGAGGGGGCATGTTTTTCTTCATCGAATCTTCACTCCATTATTATCCTCAGCTCACTTCCTTCTCTTTCTCTGTTTCTTCAGCAGTCATGGGCACTGGTTGCTCAATTTCTTTCCCACTTCTCAGAGTAATGATGGCCTTTACTTCATCCATCCTTGAGTTGCTGGAAGAACCTATTTCATGGACTCCTCGATTTGGCGTTGTTTAGAAGGAATTTTCCTGCATCCAAAGAAATTGTTAATCCTGGTGATGGAGTACCAGAGGTTATCAATCTCTAATTAAGGTTGCTTTCAAGCCCATCTATTCTCTTGTTCAGTGGTGCTTTCCACAAAGATCTATTCTTTCGAGCCAATCAGACATTGATTCCCGCTTCCTCCACAAAATTGCCTACCACCTTGCTCAAATTTAATATAGCTTGTTCAACAGGGGAAGAGGATGGTGATGGCTGTGGTTGAGATGAGGAACCAAATTGTTGTTTGGCACCAGGAGGCACATAAGCTGGGGGATTAGGTTTCCAAGAGAGATCGTGATTCTTCAAATCGAATTATATGTATTACCATATGGGGCATTAGGTTGTGGCTTGTATTGACCCACGATATTGGCATGCTTTGACATCAAATCTCTCACTGGACGAGCATTTGACTGGTGGTTCTCTGCGGCCAAAGGGATTGGTAATTGATGCATGGCCGCCTCGCAGGTATTTTTCAAATACCGCCGCACCCTTACATGTAGCCTTTTCCTTCTAGCTCTTCCACCTTCCTAGTTAAGGTTGATATCTTTGCTTTCATCTCCATATCTTCGAGTGCATAAATGCCTCCCTTTTGCAGTCTCCCACCAGTTTCCTCGATTCGTTCATCCTAAGCCTTGGAAGTTTTAGCCACATAATCTGGGTTAGTCCATGGCTTCATCTGGGTTTTTGCTCAGAAAGTCACCTCCACACATGGTTTCTAATGTTTGCTTCATGGCAGAGACATACCATCATATAAAATGATTCACTAGCATCCACGCATCAAAACCATGGTGTGGGCATGCATTGATGGTCTCCATGAACTCTCCCAACACCGAGCAAATTTCATCACATAGTCGAGTAAGTGTAGATCTACCTCTTCAAACTGTTGGTCTTAAGGCACCTAAGAATTTCTTCAAAAATTTAGCTTGAAGATCAAGCCACTCTAATCGTTTCGCCTCGTTGAATCGAGCCATATTTTGGCTTTGTCCTCGAGGGTTAACGGAATGTCTTCAATCTCAACGATTCCATATCTGGCCACCTTCCTTAAAAGTTATGCATACTTCCTCAAAATCCCTAATGTGTGAGTATGGATTCATTCTTCCATACCATGAAATGTGTGGTGCTAGGCACCAAATAAGGTCTTACTACTACCTCGTGCCACAGTGGTGGCGACATGCAGAAGGAGCACTCACTTGTGAGGGGCGTATGTGGTCCCTCATTGATCTCGTATGCCATTGATTCACCTGAGTGCCCTTTGTCGACGGCCGTTCCTCGTAGAGGATCCATTTGATCACTGTGCACACTGATTTCACAGCCTTGCTCAACTGGTGCACCAACTCTTTGTAATCTACCTGATATCCCTCTATCCCAGTGATGCATAAACACCTGTAACACAAAATGAGACAAAGCAAAGAACACAAACAAGGATTACCAAAAAGGATTAGTGTTAGCTATATAAAAACTGACTGTGAAAATAAAAACAGCCCAGCAAAGACTACTGAGTAAAAAAAAACTTAAAATTCTTACAAACGAAATTCAAAAAGGGTTAAAAAGGTCACCAATACTTGTAATGAGGATTGGCAAGTACATCAACTCATCATCCGTAGTTCGGGCACCATCCCCAACGGCGCTATGCCGGTAAGTTACGATGAGTGATCCGGAATCAACAGTTTGCTTCTCATTTTCCTCCTACTATTGGGGGAAGTCAAGTTAATATTAACAGCAGGGGTCGAACACGGGAGGGGTTTTACTTCACAACGATTCGCATCATGACTAAACGGTGAGATTTTACTCGACTTTTGGATCTGGGCAAAACAGAGACTGGTTAACATCAGAACCAAAACATTTAAATTAAAGTGTGAAATGGTGATTCTTGAAAATGGGTCACTAGCTTGATAGGTTATAGTAAATCTCCCGGTTTTTCGCATTAGGCAAATAACTTATATGTCATAAGCCAAACCCGATCTTTGTTTCGATTTCAAAATCACCCTTAAAACACTCCTATTGGAGTCAAAACATGTACTAGCATTTGACGTCTCTGCCAGCTTGAAAAACATAGCATTTTAACCCTCATTTTAGGTGTTTCTCAAATGACATCTAGCAATGTCGCGGCATCTACCCTAAGAATGATTAATCCCAGCATGACAAGTATTGACCAAAAGAAACACATTAAATGGCATTAAACCCTAGTTTGAAAAAGTTTGAACACAAATGCAAGCACTAAGCCATTTAAATTGAGGACCATCAGAAAAACCACCATTAACATAGTAAACTTCTCCTTCTTCATAGTTTGCGTTTAGCTACCCTTTGCTGTCATCTCAGAGCTTCGCAAATTAAGTCGAGAGAAAAGAAGAGAAGAGAGAAAACTGTAAAACCTAAACAAAAGCCGCGTGGAATGAATGCTTGAATGAAAAGTTAGGTTACAGTGTTATAAGGCGGTTTATATAACATATAAAGATGTGTGAAATACCAAAAATAAGAATATATGATATCGGGGACAAATGGGAATTACACAAAACGAGGTAGTTTGGATCAAAAACAGAGGGGGACAAATTTCGCTATCATAGCGAAATTTCGATATCATAGCGAAATTTCGCTATCATAGCGAAAATGTGAGGCATAGAGAAAATTGGGTACCTCTGCTTATGCACAAAGAAGCCTCGCTTATGATAGAGAATTTCGCTATGAGGCGAATAAATTTCGCTATCATAACAAAATCAGGCATATCGAATTCTCGCAGGATTGGCGAAATTTTCGCATCTTTTGTGAAATTTTCTGCAATCTTATGAATTTTAACTTTATAAATTTTCGCAAGAATGCATAGCGAAATCTCTGCACTCTCCTGCATCCTCCCCGTATTCGCTTAGCCCCATTTCCTTCAATTCCACTTGATAGTTCTTAACTCATTGATGAAATCGCCGAGAATTTAGAGGAACATGGCATAAATCGGCACTGTTCTGGCTGTTGGAAATGATGGCTGGAGGCTCACAAACCCGTAAAATTACCAAAAACACACTCAAAACAAAATCGTGAGTACTAAACGGACTGCATATGTCAACGGCTTATCTATGATTAGTACGCAAAAAGCACTCAAAACCTATCTTAAATAGGACTCAAAATAGCACTTTTTGGGTACTAATCACCCATTCATCGTTCAGGAAGCACACCCCAATGGTTCAGTGGACCTACTCAATCCAAATGATAACAAGGTGACCAAAGTTAATGGACAGAGGGTGAAGCCCTATGTCAGGTAAATGCATGTCAGTGGAGGAAATTCTCCTTCTGACCCTCCTTGAGACCCACAGCCACATAGGCGTGAAGTGGCTCCCGCACGTCTCGTGGTCACTATTTTAATAGCTTAGTTTTGCTTAAGTTTCTATTTTGTTAAAAAATCTTGTGGTAATCGGTTGAGTGGCGATTTCGTGTTACAAGGCGAAAATCATCCCCTTTACTAACAACACTCACCGCCCAGCCGGGATGATCCTTCGCCCGCCAATTAATGATTGAGGAGGTACCATTCCATCCTCTAACTTTTTCATTCCCATGCCGGGACAGTCTGTGTTGAAAGTAATGTTCATACTTTTGTTTTTAGTTTTACTGGTTCTGCATGCCCTGCAGAGCCCAAATTTGTTTGTTAAAATTGAGGCTGTTGTTTGTGCCTATATTTTTGTGTTCCTGCTCTTACCTTTGGTTGAAGAATTGAAGCCTTGTATGCAGCCTTGATGCTAGAACAGTTCCATGCATGATTAAGTTTTTGGTTGATTGAAGTTCTAGTGTTTTCATCCTTGTATTTCCACCTTTAGCTAATCACACACAAAGGTACATCAGTTTTACCAATAGGTTGTGAACTATATACCTCTTTCACTTTGCAAAACCGGCTTTGGATCTGTTGACGACCCATAATAGGTTTATGTTACCCACAAAAGAAGACCAATGAAGTCTTCCCAATGAAAAAGAAAAGAAAAAGCAAAAAGAAAAAGAAAGAAGAAAAAGAGAATTGAAAGCCGTGGACGCTGGTTTTGAAACCTAACACGGTCCGAGGGGTATATGGCAAAGCCCTTAAAGCCCGGTGCCCTAAACCTTCACCGGTTAGAGTCATCGACTTTGTGTTCGGCATACGTGGATGGGTAGAGTTTAGCGCGTGTTGTAGGTGCCGGATTCTCGGTCATTCTAAGTCCGGTGAAGCCTCGTAGAGTTTCCAGGGTCGGTAGATTTTTTCGCTTGATGCCCTAAACCTTAATCGTTGGGAGTCATCAGGACTTCGCTACGCACTTTGGTGAAGTCGAGTTTTCAGCATTGCATCCTACAGTACATTCGAAGAATGAAATAAGAGTGTAACTGAATCTATTTAGGTGGGTCATCGCCTAGGTCCTTCAAGCAAATAGGGGCTTCGTTGGGGTGGTGGAATAGCTTAAGAACTTATCGTTCAAACTGGTTACCTTAAAAATACTTAGATTTAGGTGGAAGTTTAGGTTGACTTCCTGGAATTGATGTTGCCCTGAAACTTGTTCCTATATGGCATTTGTTCTCTCATGATGGTATTTGTACAGAGTCTAAGTTTTTCATACTAAAGGTAAGCCTCACTTGTACACACTTTTTTGTATATCATAATTAAAGTTATTCTTGCATCCCCTTGATTGTTTTTAGCATTGCTAAGGGACTAGCAACGTGTTGGTTGGGGGGTGTGATTAGTACCCAAAAAGTGCTATTTTGAGTCATATTTAAGATAGGTTTTAAGTGCTTTTTGCGTACTAATCATATTAGTTAAGCCGATTGACATGTGCATGTCCGTTTAGTACTACTGATTTTGTTTCGCTGTTTTTGGTAGTTTTGCAAAGCTTTCGAACCTCAAACATCATATCAAGCTTGGCATCGTAATTGTGATGTTTTATGCTGAGTTTGTATGGATTATCGGCGATTTCATCAAGCCGGGATAAAGAAATGTCAAGTTGGAAATGAAGAAATGCAGGCTGAATTGATGCATGATGCAATGCAGGAGATCAGGAATTTCGCTATGGCATAGCGAAAATTTCGCAAGGATTGCGAAAATTTCGCAATGGTAGCGAAAATTTCGCAATCCTAGCGAAATTTCTCATCGGCTACCGCTATGATAGCTTGTAATATCGCGGCATAGCTAAATTACCCGCTTATGTTTCCAGAATTTTCGCTTTATGATAATAAATTCACCGCTCATAGCTTAAATTGTCTCGCTTTGTGATCCAAACGACTTCGCTTTTGTGTAATTCCTATTTTGTCCCCCATGTAATTCATATTATTTGCTATTTTGGTATTTCACACATCTTCGTAAGGCTATATAAGCCACCTTACGGACAAATCAGGTTCCTAAATTTTACCAATTCAATCCACGCAGTTTTTCATTTTAGGTTACGCTTTTCTTCTTCTCTTCTTTCTCTCATTTTCTCTCGGCTGCCAAACACACCCTTTGGGGATGACAACTCAAGGGATGCTTGATCAGCCCCAAAACCTTGCAAAGCAGGAGGGGTCAGTTAGATCGGGTTAACGGTCATGTGTGTTCCTCTCTTTAAATGAAGTGTGCACGTATTTATGTGTTTCAAACTTTCCAAACTAGGTTTAATGCTATTTAATGTATTTCCTTTGGTCAATACTTTCATGCTTTAGGTTCAAAGGTATTCTTAATGGTGATATTAATCGACATCCATTAGATGTCATTTACGAAAGAATCAAAGTAGGTTAAATGCTTGGTTTTCAACTGGTAAATACGCGTTCAGTAAAATCGCTCGGTTCAACTAGGAATGTTTCTTTAAGGGGTTGGCTTTAAAGCTAAAAAGATCCGATTTTGGCAATGACTATATGTCATTTGTCTTAATGCGAGGAAATAACCCATGACACCTTTATAACCTCATTAGGCCAATCTAGTGACCCAAGCTGCTGTCTCCATTCTACACTATTTTAAACTGCTTCGCTTAACTTAGTGACAAACACCACACACTTTTCAATGCTAATCCAAAAGTCCAAATGAAAGCCTCACCATTTTCAACCATGATACAAATCATTTCAGGCATGAAACCCATCCCCGTGTTCGACCCTAGACCGCTATGCTGTAGTAGCTTGACTACGGTAGTAGGAGGAAAATAGGAAACAAATTTTGTTGATTCCGGATCACCCTACCGTGGCACGAATCAGAAGCTCTTCGAGACAAAGAGGGGGAGGGGACAAGATGTCAAGAAACGAAACATTCTGTGGGTAAGAATGTAAAATTAGAGATCGTCAGCTTCGACGGGCGGCAGGGTCGCGCGACGATGTCAGTCAAGAGAAGCTCTTCGACAAAGAGGGAGGGACGAGATGTCAAGAGACTAAACATTGGGTGGGTGAGAAATGTAAGAATTGTGAGACTCGCCACAAGGCGAAAGCCGGGAGCTACCGATGTCGCTGGAATAGAAGGCTCTTCAAGACAAAGAGGGAGGGGACGAGATGTCAAGATACGAAACATTCTGTGGTTTAGAATGTAAGAATTAGAGATCGGCCGCTTTGATCTGGCGGCAGGGTCACTGCGGCGATGCCGCGGAAGAGAAGCTCGAGACAAAGAGAGGGAGGGGAGGAGATGTCAATGTATCTAAAACATTGCGTGGGTGAATGTAAGAATTGTGAGATCGGTCGCCTTGATGGGTAGGCGCGCCTACCGATGCCGCGGCAGAAGCTCTTCGGTGACAAAGAGGGGAGGGGACGATATGTCAAGAGACGAACATTCAAGGGTGAGAATGTAAGAATTAGGAGACCGCCGCCTGGTTTCCGGGCCGTAGGGTCGACGCCACCGATGCTGCGGAATAGAAGCTTTTCGAGACAAAGAGGGAGGGACGAGAGCAGAGACAACATTCCGTGTGTGGAGAATGTAAGAATTATGAGACTGGCCGCCATTGACTAAGAAGAGGACGCCGTCACGATGTTGTCAAGAGAAGCTCTTCGACAAAGAGGGGGAAGTGGACGATGTCAAGAGACCGAAACATTCTTCGTGGGTGAGAATGTACTATGAGATCAGCATTCTTGACGGCGGTAAGGGTCGCTGTCGCTGATGTCAGCGTGAGGAGAAGCTCTTCGAGAAAAAGAGGAGGGGACGATGTCAGAGACGAAACATTCCGTGGGTGAGAATGTAAGAACTGCGGAGACTACCATTCGACGGGCGGCAGGGGTCGTTGATTGCGTCAAAAGTTTCGAGGCCTATTCATCGTAGGTTTTAGGCACTTTTTAGGTACTAATCATTCCCAATAACCCTAATTGGCATATTGATGTCCCGCCAGGTTACTAACAGCATTTTCAGAGGTGTTTTGGTAGTTTTGGCAGCCAAACATCTCCATCTTCGTGACCGGATCGAGGACAGAGCTATACACGATGAATCCAAGCCGAGTTCAAAAGCCATATTGCAACCTAGAAGCGATCGAGCAAAAGAGGAAATCAAGAAGAATAGGAGCGGTAAGGAATGAAAGAAGAAGAGAGCAGCAAATCTTATGCCAAAATCGCATTATGAAAATTGGAGAAATTGGCAAAAATTGGGCAAGTGGTGCCAATTTTAATATTGTTAATTTTGGCATTGTTAATTTTAGAGTTGAGCAAAATTGGCATTGGTGCAAATTTTACATTGAAAGTAATTTTAAGTAATTGGTGCCAATTCTTGGCATTAATTTTGGCATTGGAGAGTACTGCATTGGTGCCAATTTCGCATCGTGTGGTGCAAGCTCGTTGCAGTAGAAAATTGGCACAAAGCATTCTTGGCATTTGTGCCAATTTTGGCACCAACTTCATGCGATCCCCTCTCTCCTACTTTGATTTTCTTTTTTTTTTTTTTCCATTTTTACCCTTTTTGTCTAATGTTTTTTGAGGGCATAATGGTATATTACCCTAAGAAAAACTCTATATAAGCTCCCATGTTTTGGAGAATGGGAGCTTTTGGAACTTTGGAATTTTGGCTTAGGTGGAAATACAAGCACCGTAAGTTCTCCGCTTCTTTTTCTCGCTTCATTTTCTTTCCTTTCTTTGCTGATCGGCCAAACACCCTCTTCTCCATACGACAACTAAGGGATGGTCGGGCTAAACCGCTTTTCTCCTTGAAGAGGTACATTGGGCTAGGGTTTTTAGGTAAAATGACGATTTTCATGTGTTTTTCAATGCAAGCATTTATGGGTATTTATGTTTCCATCTCTCACTCTAGGTTAAAATTCCTCTTAAATGTACCTTCTTGACTAACTCAGATTCGCAAGCTTAGGTTCAAGGGATGCCATTATTGCATCCACCAGATTCATTAGTTGCCTCATATTAGTTAATATAGGATAGATTAGGGATATGCTTGTTGTCGTGACATTTATGCTCATTAAATGCCATATTTCAAAAGGAAAAATTATTAGGGTTCAGTTTAGATAGCTAGTCGAAGATCCGTTCGGAAATGACTATATGTCATCCTCCCTAACGCTGGTGAAAAAGGACCCGAGGACCTCTCATTTACTCAGGAACTCAACCCTGAGTCCGATGCTTCAAGGAGTTCTTTTTCATATTTTACTTCATTTTATTTTCAGTTTATAAATCACCAACTCTCAACGCTTTACTAAAACCTCAAATCCAAATTGAATTCACCTATTTTCAACTTAACCCGCACTTCTCATTTCACGAAGAAAACCCATCCCCGTGTTCGACCCTTGAATGCTATATCAAGAAGAGCCTCTACGGCAGAGGACAATTTAGGGATACAAATTGTTGATTCCTTATAGCCTACCGTGGTACGTAATCAAATGGCGTCATGTTTATGATATGCCTACGGTGATAGCAAACTTAGGATCCATCACAAGGGTCAGAATTTCATTTTTTTATTTTACCATTTTTCCCAATTGCGCTTCAAGGCAGGGAATTTGAATTTTTATCCCGCACATACCGCTTCTCGTTTTTATTTTAGCTAACCTTAACCCTTTGGTAGTCTTGTTTTGCATGGTTTCTGCCGTTGTGGTACAGAGCGCTTTTATGCAAAGGGGAAAGAAACATCAGCAGTGCACGTACAGGCTTAGTGACCCATCTGAGCAGGTCGTGGCGCCCATCAACAAGATCGATGGAGCTCCACTGAGGAGCAAAGACAGCCAACAAGGGGTCCACAGGGTCCCACGTTTACCGATCCATGAGGGATCACATACACCCACCCAGAGTAACACCTCATGCATAATTCTACGAAAGTGGCAATGTAAGCCTTACTGTGCCTTATCTCAACATTCCATGGCATGGAGAATGAAAACCCTTATAATCATATTAGGGATTTTGAGGAAGTATGCACCACTTTCAAAGAGGGTGCCATCGACATGGAGCTACTAAAGCTAAAAGCCTTTCCACTGACCCTAAAGGACAAGGCAAAAATTTGGCTAAATGCATTAAGGCCAAGAACCATAAGGAATTGGGGAGAGCTACAGGCAGAGTTTCTAAAAAAATTCTTCAGTGCACACAAGACCAATAATTTGAAGAGACAAATCTACACCTTTGTAGCTCAAGACAATGGCACTCTACCAATGTCGGGAGAGATACATGGAAACCTGCATGCCCATCATGGATTTGATACGTGGATGCTGGTGAATCATTTTTATGATGGAATGTCCCCTGCCATGAAGCAACTGTTAGAGACCATGTGTGGAGGGGACTCCCTAAGCAAAAATCCGGGATGAGGCCATGGATTTCCCAACTATGGGAATGAGACATCCAAGGCTCGACGAGCCAAATCCCAGGAGTGCATTTAATGAGACCTCAAAGAAACCAGTGCGGGGGCATCGATTCACTTGCAGAGGATGTGGAAATGAAGGCTAAGTTATCCATCTTGGCTAGAGGTGGAAGAACTGGAAGGAAAAAGGCTACATGAGGTCCAGGCAGTGATCTAAGTCCTCCCATTGCACCAAACCATGCTTCACTGCCAATCCACCGGTCACCTGTAGAGAGCACTGTCAACGCCTCGAGGGCCTGATGCCAACATAAATGTTAGGCCAAAATAGGGCCACCTACGATGCCCAATATGGCAACACATATAATCCCAACCGAGGAACCACCCAAACCTCTCCCGAAGCCTCACCAAAGATATGTTCCCCAGGAGCACAACAAGAAGAACTCACCCAATTCTTCTCCCGTTGGAGCAAGCCATCCTGAATTTGAGCAAGGTAGTGGAAATTTTGTGGAGGAGCAAAAAAGGCATCAATGCTCGCTGAACAAAAAATTGAAAATGTAGAAAGCTCCTTGAACAAGAGAATAGATGGCCGAAAGTAACCTTAACCGGCAATTGATACCAGGCATCCATAAAAAGAATGGCAAAACAACAAACAAGAGGCAGGAGGTTCCCTTCACCCACCGCCAAATCCAAGGGAGTCCATGAACTGAGCTATTCCAAAGAACCTCCCCAAAATGGATGAAGTCAAAGCCGCTATTACCTTAAGAAGTGGAAAAGCTTGCTGATCGCCACGCCCAAAGCTTGTCGAGGAAACTAGAAAAGGGAAGAATCTGGAGCTAGAACACATTTTCAAGGAGGATCAACAGCACCGCATGCCACCTCCATTTCCCTAAGCACTAAGAAGCAAGAAGAAGGCATCCCAAAGAAAGTGTGCATCCTAGAAGTCCCATGCGCAATAACATACCCTCGACATCATCAACAAGTCCCACTATGCAAAGCCAAAGATCCTATACTAACTCAAAAAGGGCTGGGTATTGACAAAAGGCATTCGAATCGAACAAGTTAGCTCGCATCATCCAATGCAAGACAATGGTGAAATACGCTAAGGATCCGTGTGGACCCCAACAATCTCGGGCTAATATCGGAGAACCCGCATTGACAAAGACTCAGACTCAGGTGCTGGGCATAGTCAACTTCCACCGCCATACTTGGGCAGAGCAAATAGGCTCGAGAGTCGAAACCAACTAACATCACCCTATCCCAACCGATTGTTCAAAGAAAATACCAAAAGGAGGTTTATATGCTAAGAAAAGCAGATAAGTCTGATTTTTTTTATCTCGGTGGATTGGTTCTCGACACGTAATCGTGGAAAGGCAAATCAAGTGCCCATTATATTGGGAAGGCCATTTTGGCCACATAAAATTCCATTATCAATTGTCGAATGGGGTCATGTAGCCCACATTCGGGCAACATGACACCGGCTTAATATTTTCCACCTAGGCGCAAGCAAAACCAAATGAGGATGAGGAGCAAACTGATGAAGTCACTCGAGTGGTACACTTCCGCAGGAAGGCATGATACTAACAAACAATAGAAGAATCATGGAGAACAATAGCGCTTAATGAAGAATCCACCATCCTCCCGCAAATACCACCCCACCGCCACCAGAGACAGATTGCCCAAAACAAGGAGCCGAGCATAAAGGCACTCCGCAGCACACACCACCGCATGCGTGAGCCCTCCTGCACTTCCTCGGATTCAATGGCTACACAACTAGAGTGGTTCCCGCAAAGAACCTGGAGACCACTCCAAATTTTTGTTAAAATTTTTACTTTATATTATTTTAAGTCTTAATTTGGGCTTTTAGTGGTGCCACTACTTTTACCAATTTCCTTTTTCAAATATTTTCAAAGATTTACAAGCTGACTTTATCACAATTTTTGGTTTTGAATGTTATTGTGAGTTGTAGCAAGGTGAGAATCTCATTTTCCTCCCACAGATTGGGTGTTGAAGTGCAAAGACTGTTCACCCATGCCATTCCCTCCATGGTTTAAACCGTCTGCTTCATCTTCTATTAGAGTACCACACAATTTTTGAAAGCTCGATAATTTTGTGAAATATACCGACGAAACATTCGGGCAGAATGTAAAATCAGGAGATCGCCACCTAACAAATAGGGTCCCGCCGCTGATGTCGCTGGAAGAGAAGCTATTCGAGACAAAGAAGGGGAGGGGACGAGATGTCAAGAGACGAAACATTATGTGGGTGAGAATGTAAGAATTGTTAGACTGGCCGCTCTTGATGGCGGCAGGGGTCGCCGCCGCCGAGTCTTCGGAAGAGAAGCTCTTCGAGATAAAGAGGGGGAGGGGGACGAGTTGTCCAGAGACGAAACATTCTGTGGGTGAGAATGTAAGAATAGTGAGACTGGCCGCTCTTGACGGCTGCAAAGGTCGTTGTCGCTGCCGCAGGCATAAAGCCTTCAGACAAAGAGGCTGAGGGGAAGAGATGTCAAGAGACGAAAATTCGGCCGGTGAGAATGAAAGAATTTTTAAACTGACGTCGACGCGCAGGGCCTTCGCCGATGCCGCTAAAGAGAGAAGCTTCAGACAAAGAGAGGAGGGGACCTAGATGTCAAGAGAGATCTAAACATTATGTTGGTGGGAGAATGTAAGAATTATTTAACCGGCCATTTCCGACGGGCGGGCAGTATCACGCCGAGGCACTCAAGAGAAGCTTCTTCGATAAAGAGAAGGAGGGGATGAGATGTCAAAGACAACAAAACATTCTCGTAGGTGAATGTGGCACTGTAGATCGCTCTGACGGCGTATGGTCGCCTACGCAGCAGGGAGAAGCGCTTCGAGAAAAAGAGGGGCAGGGGAGGAGATGTCGAGAGATGAAACATTCTTTGGGTGAGAATGTAAGAATTGTGAGACTGGCCGCTCTTGACGGCGGCAGTGGTCGTCGCCGCTGATGCTGCGGAAGAGAAGCTCTTCGAGACAAAAAGGGGGAGGAGACGAGATGTCAAGAGACGAACACATGTAAGTGAGAATGTAAGAATTAGGAGATCGGGCCATTTTGACGGCGAGGAATCGCCGCGCCGCCGGCGCCGCTGAAGAGAGCTCTTCGAGACAAAGAGGCTAAGGAAGAGATGTCAAGAGACCTAAAATTCAATGGGTGAGAACAAAGAATTTTTAGATCTGGCCGCCTCACGGCTGTAGGGTCGCTGTCAGCTATGTCGCGAAGAGAAGCCTCTGAGACAAAGAGAGGAAGGGGATGAGATGTCAAGAGATGAAACATTAAGTGGGTGAGAATGTAAGAATTATAAATCGCCACCTTGATTCCGCGGCAGGGCCGCCGATGTCAGCCGCGGAAGAGAAGCTCTTCGCACAAAGAGGGAGGGACTCGATGTTAAGAGACAAACACGCGCGGCCGAGAATGTAAGAATTGTGAGGATCGGGCCGCCTTTGACGGCGCAGGTCGCCGGATGCTGCTGGAAGAGAAGCTCTTCAAGACAAAGAAGGGGAAGGGACTAGATGTCAAGAGATCTAAATATTTGAGGTGTGAGAATGCAAGAATTGCGGAGACTGCCGCTTCTCACGGCTGAATGGGCCACCGCCGGGATGCTGGAAGAGAAGCTTTTCAACCTAAAGAGCGGAGGGGACGAAATGCCTAAGAGACGAAACATTCTGTACGGGTGAATATAAGAATGAGGGGAGATTGGCCGCCTTTGGGATACTATTAAAGGAAACAATAAGCCGCATAAGTTTTCGAGATAAAGAGGGGAGGGGACGAGATGTCAAGAAAACGAAACATATGTGGGTGAGAATGCAAGAATTGTGAAATCGCCCGTCTTGAAGGCGGTAAATCACTGTCACGATGTCATGGAATAGAGCTTCATCAAGACATAGAGGGGAGGGACGGTATGTCAAGGAGACTAAACATTTCAAGTGGGGAGAATGTAAGAATTATGAGGACTCCGGGCCGCTCTGATCGAGCAAGGATCGCGTCCCTCGATGGCTTCGGAAGAGAAGCTTTACCGCAGAAAGAGAGGAGGGCAAGAGATGCTTTAGACGCAACATTTCTGCAAGCGTAGAATGTAAGAATTATGAGACTGGCCGCCCTTGACGGCGGCAGGGGTCGCCTCCGCAGATGCTGCAGAAGAGAAGCTCTCCGAGACCAAGATGGGGAGGGGAAGAGATGTCAAAAGGCGAAACATTCAATGGGTAAGAACGAAAGAATTTTTAGACTGGCCGTTCTTGACGGCGGCAGGGGTCGCCGTCGCCTATGCTGCTAAAGAGAAGCTCTTCGAGACAAAGGGAGGGAGGGGACGAGATGTCAAGAGATGAAACATTAAGTGGGTGAGAATGTAAGAATTGTAAACTGACTCACTGACGGCGCTGCAGGTCAGCCGCGATGTCAGCTGGAAGAGAAGCTCTTCGAGACAAAGAGGTGGAGGGGTCGAGATGTCAAGAGATCAAACGATTATATAACGAGAATGTAAGAATTCAGGATCGGTTGTTGGATGCCAAGGGGCAGGGTCGATGCCGCCGATGTTATGTAAGAGAAGCTCTTCAAGACAAAGAGGGGGAGGGGACGAGATGTCAGAAGACGAAACATTTTGTAGGTGAGAATGTAAGAATAGTGAGACTAGCCGCTCTTCACGGCGGAATGGGTCGCCGCCGTAGATGATGCCTGCCAAGAGAAGCTTGCAAAAGAGCCTCGAGGACGAGATGTCACGAGACGAAACATTCTATGGGTGCGAATGTAAGAATTGTGAGATCGGCTGCTCTTGAAGGCAACAGAGGTTGTAGCCGCCGATGCTGCTGAAGTGAAGCTCTTCGAGATAAAGAAGGGGAGGGGACGAGATGTCAAGAAACGAAACATTATGTGGGTGAGAATGTAAGAATATTGAACCGGGCTCGCTTTAATACCGCAAATAGCAGCCGCGATGCCGCTGGAATAGAAGCTCATCGAGACATAGAGGGGGAGGGGACGAGATGTCAAGAGACTAAACATTTTGTGGGTGAGAATTTAAGAATTGTAAGACTGGCCGCTCTTGATTGGGGCAAGGGTCGCCGCCCCCGATGCTGCGGAAGAGAAGCTTTACGAGACAAAGAGGGGGAGGGGACGAGATGTCAAGAGAAAAAAACATTTTGTGGTTGAGAATGTAAGAATTATGAGACCGGCCATTCTTTAGGCGGCACGCTCACAGATGCTGCGGAAGAGAAGGGCCTCCGAGACCAAGAGGTGGCCGAGATGTCAAGAGACGAAACATTCTGAGGGTGAGAATTTAAGATTTATGAGACTGGCCGCTCTTGACGGCGCCAGGGGTCGCTGCCGCAGATGCTGCGGAAGAGAATCTCTTCGAGACAAAGAATGATAGGGTACGAGATGTCAAGAGACGAAACATTATGTGAGTGAGAATTTAAGAATTGTAAGACTGGCCGTTCTTGAGGGCGGCAGGGGTCGCCGCCGCCGATGCTGCTGAAGAGAAGCTCTTCGAGACAAAGAGGGGGAGGGGACGAGATGTCAAGAGACGAAACATTCTGTGGGTGAGAATGTAAGAATTCGTAGAACCGGGCGGTCTCTACTACGGCAGGGTCGCGCCGCGATGTCATGCAAGAGAAGCTCTTCGAGACAAAGAGAGGGAGGGGATGAGATGTCAAGAGACGAAACATTCTGTGGGTGAGAATGTAAGAATTGTTAAACTGGCCGCTCTTGACGGCGGCAGGGGTCACCGTAGCCGATGTCGCGAAGAGAAGCTCTTCGATACAAAGAGGGGGAGAGGACGAGATGTCAAGAGTCGAAACATTATGTTGGTGAGAAATGGGCCAATTGTAAGATCGGGCCGCTCTGATCGGGGTAAGGGTCGCCGCCTGATGTCGTGGAAGAGAAGCTTTACGAGACAAAGAGGGAGGGGACGATGTCAAGAGAAAAACATTTTGTGTGAGAATGTAAGAATTATGAGGATCGCGCCTCTTGATTCGCCGGGTGTGGTCAGCCAGACATGTCGCGGAAGAGAAGCTCTCCGAGACCAAGAGGGGGTGGGGTCGAGATGTCAAGAGACGAAACATTCTGAGGGTGAGAATGTAAGATGGGCAGGACCGGCCGCCTGACGGCTTTGCCGCTGCCGCAGACAAGCCGCGGAAGAGAATCTCTTCGAGACAAAGAAGGATAGGGGACGAGATGTCAAGAGACGAAACATTATGTGAGTGAGAATGTAAGAATTGTAAGACCGGGCCGTTCGAGGGCGTGGGTCACAACAACGATGCCAAGGGAAGAGAAGCTCTTCGAGACAAAGAGGGGGAGGGACGAGATGTCAAGAGACCCAAAGATTCCCAGGTGAGAATGTAAGAATTAGAGATCGGCCGCCTGAAAGCGGCAGGGCTCGCCGCCGATGCCGTAAGAGAAGGGGCTTCGAGACAAAGAGGGGGAGGGGATGAGATGTCAAGAGACGGGCCATCTCTGTGTGAGAATGTAAGAATTGTTAGCCGGCCTTCTTGACGGCTTACTGGGTCACCGTACTCGATGCCGCTAAGAGAAGCTCTTCATACAAAGAGGGGGAGGGACGGATGTCAAGAGTCCGAACATTCCCGGTGAGAATGTAATAATTGTGAGATCAAGTAAACCCAACTGCCGGCAGGGGACGCCGTCGCCGATGCTACGGAAGAGAAGCTCTTCGGGATAAAGAGGAGGAGGGGACGAGATGTCAAGAGACGAAACATTTCGTGGAAATGTAAGAATTGTGAGAATGGCGGTAGCCTCTGACGGTGGCAAGGTCACGCCGCCGATGTCGATGGCGAGAAGCCGAGAAAAAGAGGGAGGGACGACGCTTACATCTAAACATTCTTCGTGAATGTAAGAATTTGAGATCGGCGCTCTTAACTATGCGGCGTGGGTCAGCTGCCGATAGTTTGAAGAGAAGCTCTCGAGACAAAGAGGGGAGGGACGAGATGTCAAGAGACTCAAACATTCTCAATGGGGTGTGAGATCAAGAATCAGTGGACTGGGCGTTCTGACAAATGCATGGGCGCCGGTCGGCAAGAGAAGCTCGAGACAAAGAGGCGGAGGGGAAGAGATGTCAAGAGACGTACCCGCATGTGGGTGAGAATGAAAGAATTTTAAGATCGGTCGCCTCAAGGGCGCCAGGGCCGCCGCCGCCGATGCTTCTGAAGAGAAGCTCTTCGAGACAAAGAGATGGGTCAAGATGTCAGCAGACTAAACATTGCGTGGGTGAGAATGTAAGAATTATAAAACTTGCCTTTGAGGCGTAAAACTGCAAAAATGTATCACGCGCAAGCACGCGTCGCCCAAGTAATATAGTACTCATAGTAAGGATATCGATCCACAGGACAGGTGTATCGGATTCACAAAGGTTCTACTTTGAGATAATATCTCAAGAGATGATTTCGAAAGAAAGCATGTGAAATTCGATTAAGCTATTGGATTCTAATGTATTATCGGTATGACTAGGGTTATATCTCCCGTCACTTTAATGGATTATTTCTTCAAGATATTATTATCTAATGTATTTACAATTTGTCAATGGTTTAGGTGATCTTACTTACGAGATATCCTCTCTCGAGGTATATCCGCCTGTTCACTAATAGAGTTGAGTATATCTCTATCTCAACTCGATTCGAGATGCTTAAATGTTCTAACCCCAAATGCCACCTTCAGATCTAACATTCTATTTACCAACCAATCAAGGTCGCTGAATGCATCCCTCGGATAACCTCATCTCTCGAATCTCGCTCTCCAAAGGTGATTGCCAATGTTGGCCGACATCACCATATACTAAACTATAGATATAGAGCAGACGCGAACAAATTGATAAATAATTGAATAATATAAAGATCCAAACTTTAATCCATCACATATGACAGTAGTTCAAATATAACCCTAAATATCGATCTAGAACATAATGAAAGGATAGAAGGAAAATGTTTAGTATTAAAAACACTTATTCTAAAATCAAAATGAGAAAAACAAGATAAATCCCGCATGCCTTTCAAGTCCGTGGCCACCGCCCGAATTCGTGTTTCGTCAGCATTCCGCCTCCCATACCCCGATTTCGGTTCATTCGCACTTTAAAATGATGAGGTGCAGAGGATTCGAGCTGACGTCGCGACGCTGCAACGTCAGCTGACGCTGAGACGCCACGACGCGAGACGCCACGACGTCGCATTGTTGACTCGCGATTGTCACCCAACGCCGCGACGCTTGGGACGCCATGACGCGGGGAACGCCGCTGACGTTGGAACGTCGCGACGTGACAGCCACTTTCTTGCTTTGCTCCCCATTGCTTCCAAAACTGCTTCCAACAGCTGCCCTTTTTGCTCCAATGCACCTGCATCCAAACCAAACACCAAATCAGGAGTCTAGCCACACAAAACTATGAAATTACTATAAAAAAAACATGAAAAGGAAAAACCGACGCGGGTATAATATGAGTGTTTTAGACACTCATCACACCCCCAAACTTAGTTTCTTGCTTGTCCCCAAGCAAGAACTGACTCTAAACAGAACACACACTAACATACCGAAACCACTAAGACAAAGGTTACACATGCTGAAAAATGGAGGATCGGGCTTTGATCGACCACACTGGCCATCAAGCTTTGCTCGAAGTGTACAAGATGCATGGGCAGCCCTGACTTTCGAAAACCCAGTTGCATTTAGTGGAAGTGACTAGGTGTCTATAATTCCATGGTCTTCAATAACCCTTCCCAACGACCATGTGCGTATAACAAATGACCTCCGTTGTATGCATAGGCCCGACACCCCCAAACTTAAGTTCAACTTACCTATTTGGAAGAAACTAACTAGAAAAGGATAGGAACGCACCCATTTTATTCTTGTCCAAATACCTAAAAACTTCCTAAGTACCTACAAGAAATGGAAAAAGACCTAGTGCCAAGAAGTTTTAGTTATGTTCATGGGATCCATTGTGACTCTACCTCTGGGTTAAGGGCACCTGCATTAAGTTCCCTTCAAACTTCACCCCGAACACTCAACCAAACTCAAAGGCCCTAGGTTGTGGAAAACTCCATCTTCTCAGTCCCATGAAGCAAAGGAAGTTAATGACTCCTAGCCAGTTGGCTTAGGGCATTAGGCTTTGAAAGGCCTTCTGACCGGCATCTGATCTGACATTGGGTGATCCACTTTATTCTAACCCACCGACTCTTTTGACTTTTCTTTCTTTTTTTTTTTTTTCACTTTTTCTATTGTTTTTTTTCTTGCCACCAATGGCAATCCTCTTTGATCAAGTGTCCCATCACTTAGATGGTTAGAATCTCCCAAGGTTTGTTGAACTTTCGTAGTTGGTCTCGGCACCTATGCATACCCCGATGGTCGGGCAGAATGCGATAGATCATCGAGAAATAGTTTCTTGACTACCCGGGATTGGTTCACTAAACCTTTCCACCTATTCAACCTAATTACCGAGCATCCAACAAAGGTATGTATCCAATCATCCATGTCAAAAGCGACCCACCCAAAAAAAATTGATCCTCGACTTTCAACATGGCACACATACACGCAATTACTACAAATACGAATGACCTAACACATACAAACAAACTAACACATGACTCAGCAAAATAAATGGCAAAAGTAAATTGAAACTACGCAGACATACAACTAATATGCTGAACGAAACAAAAACACTACACAAATATTAAAAACAAAACATAACGAAACAAAACAAAACCCGATCACCACCCACTCCCCCCCCAAACAAAATATCCAGTGTCCCCACTGGCAATAAACAAAAGTAGAGGTAAAGGGGACTCTCGCGATCACCGCAAAGGGCAGGTGGTGGTGGTGGTGAAAGGCGCAAGGAGTCGGGCGACCGGGCCTCGTATGACTCTCATTGAAGAATGATGGCCTGATTGGCAGATGTTATGCGATGACAAAGACGGAGGGCCTCCATCCCCTGGGAGACGAGGGACTCGTGCCCTGGTCTCATCCCGCACGCATCAAGCGCTCAAGTGAGTTAATCGGGTCCTCGGGACGCGAGGGACTGGATGGGCCGCCCCGAGGGATAGGGTGGGTGGAGGTGGGTGGACGAGATCGGCCACGTTCCCTGGGATCGCCAGAAGCCATAACGAGCCTGATACCATGCAGCTTCATTCCCCGCCCGAGGGCTCAGACCGGAATCATAGACTCAGGTTGCGGGACACTGTGTGTGTCTCTTGACCGAAATGGCCTTTATAGGGTGGAGCCAGGCCTCATTATCGTCGAGGGGCACCCCGGCTTGTTTGCACAAGCCAAAGATAAGGAAGGGGTGCCCCAAGTTCATCTTTGCATCCCGGTTATGGAGGATGGCATCCTCGATAACCTGCCCAACATCGAAGGGTATACCCTGTAAGATGGCATATTGAGCACGTCTGCTGGGCGGGCCACTTCACACACACGCTCGTCGTCAATGAGACGCGACGTGATGAAGTGGTGCCGCACTAGAATGAAGGCTAAACGCCGCTCAAGTGGACGGCATGACCCGCACTATTGATTTTCTCCACCACCCCGACCATCGGGTCAATACTATAACTGTGGTAGTCGTGGTGCTCGTGGGAGCCGATCGAACGGCTTCAAGGGACATGCTCTAAATCAGAATAACTATTGATCGACCCGCACCGGCTTCCACTAATACACCCCGCACTCGACTTTCTTCAAGACATGGGAGGCGATTACGAGAACTCGGCAAGTATTCACACTCATCGCTGCTGATGAGGTGGTTGGCACACACGCCATCCCAGTCAGCAATGGTTTTCGGAAAGTCATCTGGGTGATGAAACCCTTCTCTCGATGAACGATCGGCTTTTTGCAAATGGTGCCAAACCGGATCGGGCGGTACCGCGATTCAAACCGCTGACATCGTAGCGGGAGTCGGTCCTTCTCCGACCGACCGCTTGGTAGGCAATTTTGCCTTTACTGCATATTGACCTAGAAGACATGTGGTAGTGACACCAAAGTGCACATTTACCGACTTGTACCAAAACAAAACAAACTAGTGTGCACAAAACAAACCAAAAAAAACTACTAAGTGTGCTAAAAAACTAACTATGACTCAAACCTAAAATAAACCTAACAATACCCTAAACGAACCTAAAAGACCCCTAGACCAACTGCGGAATGCCGTGGCACCCTAGAAGACAGGTTACTCAGCTAGAACCAGCACATGTGGTGGGAATGCCACAATGACCAGGACCCAAAGGTGCGAGAGCCTGGGCACAGGAGGAGTCTGAGGGCAATGGAGTTCTCCGACCGACGTGGACAGGAGCTCCTAGGCTGGTGAGGACAAAGAAGAGGGCTAGGGTTTCGGGTGGTAAAGGTGGGCAGGTGAAAGAGCAAAATGAAACGCTTCGCCTTAAACGGTAACGCCCGACGCTCGCACCGACGCTACGTAGAGGTCGGGCTTCAACGCCGCTGACGCTTGTGGCAACGCCGCTGACGCTACGCAGAGTGGTACTAAACGACGTCACGACGTTAGATATCAACGTCGCGACGTTACAGAGACTCATAAAAATTCATGTCGCGACGTTGATTACTCACTTCGCGACGTGACAGAGAGTGGGATTAACGACGTCGCGACGTTGAGTGTCAACGTCGCGACGTTCCAGAGGCCCATTAAAATCCACGTCGCGACATTGGAAATCCACGTCGCGACGTTCCAAAGAGTATAAAAAATGAAGTCGCGACGTTGGAACCACGCCGTGACGCGGACGTAGACACCAGTACTGACGCCGCCAGACGCTGGTGTCCACGCCGCGACGCTATGCAGAGGGAATGGACGCCGCGACGCTAGTTACTCAACGTCGCGACGTTACGCAGAATGTTCCCAAAATTTTACACATGAAGTAGCCCCTGCCCGTGAGAACCTCCCACTTGTAAAATGTGATACTGACTTGTACCGCTCCGCAAGACTTGATCCCTCCCCACACGCACGTTGCTCGTGTCCTCGAAAAATAAAACAGCCAGCAGATAACCTAATTACGGCCACTACCAACAAACTAATATTACTTTCTAAAACAACTACTAAAACAATCGAAAGAAATTGTCACCGTAAAATGTAGTGCGTATGGAAACTCTGGTTGCCTCCCAAGAAGCGCTATGTTTAATGTCGTTAGCTCGACGACCCTGAATCTCAACGTGTGATATGCTTAGAAGAAACTGGGAATGCTTATGCATCTCCCTATAATGCTCACACTCCATGCTCAAGGTGGGCGAAATATTCTTCTGATCATCCCCTTTCCCATCTCGTCTTTCTCGTGCGGTGAATAGGCTTATCTTATACGATCGCCTTGCAAACTCTCTCGTAATGAAGTTAAGTAGATATCTTCATTCGATCGTCATCCTGCGCTTCATGGTTAGCATTACGGTGCGATCTCGCCTCTTGGATTCCCGCCTGAGCTCACCTCGCATTACGGATTTTGTTTTCCGGCTAGGAAAGGTCTCCTACATGATGGGGACCGAGTCGTCTTCCTCCATGTCCAGAATGACGAAGTTTGCTGGAAGGACGAATTTACCACCTTTTACTAGTACATTTTCGACTATACCTGAGGGTGTCGTATGACCTATCCGCAAGTCAGACCGGATTGTGGTCGATTTCGCTCTCCTAACTTTAGCATTTTAAACACGAGTGGTATCAAGTTGATGCTCAAGCCCCAAGTCACATAAAGCTTTTCCCGACAATTCGATTCCCTATAGAGAAGGTATAGCAAATTTACTCCGGACTAAGTTTCTGGGGAAGCTTTACAGATGGCACGCATTCTCGCTTAAGGCGATGGTCCCATACTCTTCCAATTTCTTCTTATTTGCCAAGATCTTTTTCATGAATTTCACATAACTTGGCATATTCTCTAATGCTTCCAAAAAGGGTATATTAATATGTAGTTTCTTGAAGATATCAAGAAACTTTATGAACTGCTTCTCTAACTTACCTTTCTTCAATCTTTGGGGATACGGAATATGTTTCATGTGTTCATCCATTTTTAATCAAGTTTCTCGGTCTCATCCCCAACTTTGTTATCCTGACCGCCTCAGACTCTCGGGCTGCTCTGGGCTTGTGGACCGGGTCTTTGGAAATGACCTGATCATGCCCTTTATTTTCTAGTTCTCGTATCACTGGTTGTGGCCCCAAGTTTTCCAACTCTTTTCCACTCCTTGAGTGACGGCTCATAGCGATTTTTCCTTCGCCTCTGTGGTTTACCTCTAAATTGCTCGGGCAATGATCCCTACGCGCCGCAACAAATTGGCCATTTTCCCCATTTGCACCTCCAAATTTTCTCAATCAGGCGCTTGATATTCAATTAAGGTTTATTAGTCGCATATTCGCCTTTGGTTCATCTATGAAGGCAGAGCGGAGGCGCATTCAGGCAAGGGCTTCGTCGAGTCCATCTTTCTCGTGAGGTGGCTCTATCTCCTGCTTTGACAAGATATTGTTATGATTATTCTCCATCCATACCCCTTGATTGTTCTCGACCGTTTCGATTATTACGCCACCCTTGGCCTTGATTTTTGATTCTGATAATTGTTTCCATACCGCCCTCGCCGCGGACGATTTTGGTCACCGCGACACATACGCCCGGCTTCTACTATTCGCTTCGGACCGACACTGCGGCCGCCGTGCCGCCCCCTCGCGAAATCACACAACTCCCATGGGTTAGTCTGTAAGGTGTTCGCAGCGATTTTGTCGCCTATTTAATCGTGAATAACTGTGCCACATGATTAACCAGATTATTGAGGACTTCGTTATCTATGCCACCAATGGCCTTCACCGGGGTAGTCTTCTCCCTAGGCCACTGATTTGTATCGTAGCAAAGATCTTCCAGAATTCCTCATGCTTGGTCAAGGGTTTTCTTCTATTAATGATCCTCCGTACCGAGGCATCAATCAACGTCTTGTTGCATTTCTCAAACCATTATATGGATCAGACATCCATCCGGTAAGTCTGTACAGGCACTTTCTCACGTTCGCAAATTGCCCTACGCCCGCTGCTCTTCCTTCAATTGTCCAAAAGTATTGATCTCAGATAAGCTAAGTACCGGTTGAGGGAAAACTTGGTCGTGAATTTCCTCGCACTAAGTCATTCCAAGTGGTAATGGAGTCCGTGGTCGATCGTTACCGCTGCTTGGCTCTATCATCATGAGTAAACAACGCACTCGGAGCTTCAAGAACCCCATTGTATCATCGCATCACATACTTCGAGAAGTTAGTCAAATGTATATTCGGTTCTCATGGGGTGTTCCATGGAACAAGATGTTCGGCATCCAGACAAAGGATCGACTTCAATTCGAAATTGCTCGCTTTGAATAGAGGCCGCCTGGATAGTCAGTTCATCAACAATTTGTGAAACGACTCATCTAGTAGCATGAAAGGATCATCCGCGTATAAACGTCCGGGTGCTTGATTCCTTCCGTGATTCCCATTTCCGGGCCTCCGGTGGTTCACCCGCTCAATGCCAAGATTTTGTTCTTCGCTGTTTTCCATGATTATTGATTTTTAATATGTTCTGCTCGTTTCCGCGCAAATTGCGCGTAAAGTCTTCGCCTTAATCAAAACAAGTGTTGCCAGTTTGATCTCGATGTCGCATGTACTTACCGAAACCTACATCAATAACACACGAGCCAACAAAAACCAAATTACCAAGACTTGTAAAAATAAACAAAAAAGTAAAGAAAATTCCGCACACACCACTGCTTAATTCTCTATATCAATCTAAGCTTGTCCCCGGCAACGGTGCCAAAAACTTGATAGGCAGAAAACGCGGTGTGTAAAATGTACGCCTATGTGCGCAAGTGCACGCGTCGCCCCAAGTTATATAGTGTACTCATAGTACGGATATCGATCCACAGAATGTGTATTGACTACAAAGGTTCTCGCTTTAGATAATATTCAAGAGATGATTTTGGGAAAGAAAGTATATGTGAAATTCATCAGTTTATTGATTCTAATGTATTACTGGTATTGAAGACTAGGGTTATATCTCCCCCTGTCACTTTTAATGGATTATTTCTTCAAGATATTATTATCTAATGTATTTACAATTTGTCAATGGTGAGGTGATCTTACTTACGAGATATCCTCTCTCGAGGTATATCCGCCTATCTCACAAATAGAGTTGAGTATATCTCTATCTCAACTCAGTATTCCGAGATGCTTAAATGTTCTAACCCCAAATGCCACCTTCTGTAGATCGGAATATCTCTATTACCGAATCAACTAAGGTCGCCACCAGACCTCGATAACCCTATCTCTCGACCTCGTTTCCAGCAGATTATGCCAATGTCGCCGATATCACCATATAATTAAAACCATGTGATATAGAGCAGACGCGAACAAATTGATAAATAACTGAATAATATAAAGATCCAAACTTTAATCCATCAACATATGACAGGGTTCAACATAACCCTAGATATAGATCTAGAACATACTGAGTGATAGAAGGAAAATGTTTAGTATTAAAAACATCATTCTCAAATCCAAAAATGAGAAAACAAAGATAAACCCGCACGCCTTCGTCCGGTGGTCACTCCGCTCCGAATTCGCGGCCTTCTGCTCAGACGCCCCGATACCCTTGATTTCGAGCCATTCGTGACTTTAAATGGTGAGGTGCGATTCGAGTTGACGCGACGCTGGAGACGCCACGACGCTTGCCGATTGTTGACTTCGCGATTGACCCCAACGCCGCTGACGTCAGATCGCCACGACGTGGGAACGTTGGGACGTCACGACGTGGGAACGTCGCGACGTTGGAACATCGCGACGTGACATCCACTTTCTTGCTTTGCTCCCCATTGCTTCCAAAACTGCTTCCAACAGCTGCCCTTTTTGCTCCAATGCACCTGCATCCAAACCAAACACCAAATCAGGAGTCTAACCACACAAAACTATGAAATTACTATAAAAAAACATGAAAAGGAAAACTGACGCGATATTATGAGCGTTGACACTCATCACCCTCTTGACGGGCGTGGGTGTGTCGCGCCGCGATGCCGCGAAGAGAAGCCTTCTGAGACAAAAGGGAGGGGACGAGATGTCAAGAGACGAAACATTATATGGTTGAGAATGTAAGAATTGTGAGACAGGTCGCTCTTGACGGCGGCACCGATGCTATGGAAGAAAGCTCTTAAAGACAAAGAGGGGGAGGGGACGAGATGTCAGAAGACGAAACATTTTGTAGGTGAGAATGTAAGAATTGTGAGACTGGCCGCTTTTCACGGCGGAATGGGTCGCCGCCGTAGATGCTGCGGAAGAGAAGCTTTTAGACACAAAGAGGGGGAGGGGACGAGATGTCACGAGACGAAACATTCTATGGGTGCGAATGTAAGAATTGTGATATCGGCCTCTCTTGAGGGAAACAAAGGTTGTAGCCGCCGATGCTGCAGAAGTGAAGCTCTTCAAGATAAAGAGGGGGAGGGGACGAGATGTCAAGAAACGAAACATTATGTGGGTGAGAATGTAAGAATTGTGAAACTGGTCTGTCTTGACAGCGGCATAGGTCACAACCGCCGATGATGCGGAATAAAAGCTCATCGAGACATAGAGGGGGAGGGTACGAGATGTCAAGAGACTAAACATTTTGTGGGTGAGAATTTAAGAATTGTAAGATCGGCCAGTTTGATCAGTAAGTGGTCGCGCCCCGATGCTGCTAAGAAAAGCTTTATGAGACAAAGAGGGAGGGACGATGTCAAGAGACAAAAAACATTTTGCAAAAGAGAATGTAAGAATTATGCGAGATCACGCTTCGACGGGCGAAAGGGGCCTTTCGCAGATGCCGCGGCGAGAAGCCCGAGAACAAGAGGGGGTGGGGACGAGATGTCAAGAGACGAAACATTCTGTGGGTGAGAATGTAAGATTTATGAGACTGGCCGCTCTTGACGGCGCCAGGGGTCGCCGCCGCAGATGCTGCGGAAGAGAAGCTCTTCGAGACAAAGAGGGATAGGGGACGAGATGTCAAGAGACGAAACATTAGTGGGTGAGAATGTAAGAATCAGAAGACTGCCGCTTCGACCCGGGCGGGTAGGGCTCGCCGCCGCTGATGCCGCTGGAAGAGAAGTTCTTCAGACAAAGAGGGGAGGGGACGAGATGTCAAGAGACGTAAACATCTGCGGGGTGAGAATGGAAGAATTTCAGAGATCGGGCCGCTGGACGGCATAGGGTCACCGCCGATGTCGCGAAGAGAAGCTCCTTTCTCGAGACAAAGAGGGAGGGGACAGAAGTCAAGAGACTAAACATTCTTGGGTGAGAAATGTAAGAATGGTTGAACCGGGCCGTCTACGGGCGGTGGGTCGTAGCCGATGCTCCCGAAGAGAAGCCTTCGATACAAAGAGGGGAGGGACGATGTCAAGAGAGACGAAACATTCTACGGGTGAGAAATGTAAGAATCTCTTCTTCTTCTTCTTTTCTTTCTCTTTCTTTCTTCTTTCTTCTTTTCTTTTCTCTTTCTTTGTGAGATCGGGTAGCCCTTGATCGTCGCAGGATGCCGCCGATTCTACGGAAGAGAAGCTCTTCGGGATAAAGAGGAGGAGGGGACGAGATGTCAAGAGACGAAACATTCTGTGGGTGAGAATGTAAGAATTGTGAGACCGGGCAAAACTCTGTGACTGGTAATGGTCGCGCCGCCGATGCCGCGGAAGAGAAGCCTTCGAGAAAAAGAGGAGGGATGAGATGTTAAGAGACCGAAACATCTCCGGGGTGAGAATGTAAGAATTCAGAGACCGGCCGCCGTTGGACGGCGGCAGGGTCATCGCATCGATGTCATGAAGAGAAGGTTCTTCGAGACAAAGAGGTGGAGGACGAGATGTTAAGAGACGAAACATTCTGTGGGTGAGAATGTAAGAATTGCGGGAGACCGCTGTCTCTGACGGTGGTAGGGTCGCTCCGCCTCGAAGTCGCAAGAGAAGCTCTAGGAGACAGAGGCGAGGAAGAGATGTCAAGAGATGAAAATCGGGCTGATGAGAGAACAAAGAATTTTTAGATCGCCGCTGGACGGCGCAGGGTCGCCGGGCCATGCTACTAAAGAGAAGCGCTCTTCTAGACAAAGAGAGGGAGGGGACCTAGATGTCAAGAGACTAAACATTACGGGTGAGAATGTAAGAATTATAAAAATGAGCCACCTGACTGAGGCAGGGTCGCTCCGCCGATGTCATGAAGAGATGCCTTCGAGACAAATAGGGGAGGGACGAGATGTTAAGAGACGCAACATATGTGGCCTAAGAATGTAGAATTTGATAACTGGGTCGCCTGACCATGCAGAGGGTCATTGTCATTGGAGGCATTTGAAGAGAGCTCTTCACACGCAGTGGGAGGGACGAGATGTCGAGATCTAAACATTTGTAGGTGAGGAATGGAAGAATTAGAGATCGCCGCTCTTCACTACTGAATGGGTCACCGCCGTTGATGTCGCTTTTAAAAGAAGCTAACACAAAGAGCGGGAGGGGATGAAATGTCAAGAGACGAAACATTCTACGGGTGAGAATATAAGAATTGTGAGAATTGTCGCCCGACTACGACAGTGGGTCAGCCGCCGATGTCAGAAGTGAAGCTCTTCAGATACAAAGAGGGGAGGGGACGAGATGTCAAGAGACTCCAACATTTTGTGGGTGAGAACAAGAATTGTGAAACTAGCCTGCCTGACTCACAAGAGGTCACGATGTCATGAATAAGCCCACGAGACATTGGGAGGGGAGGACTAATGTCATATAATCAACATTTTGTGGGAGAATGTATGAATCTTGTAAGACTTGCCTTGATTGGGCAAGGTCGCCGCCCCTGATGCCGTGGAAGAGACTCTACGACAGAGGGGAGGGGAAGAGACAAGAGACGAAACATTCTGTGGGTGAGAATGTAAGAATTATGAGACTGGCCGCTCTTGACGGCGGCAGGGGTCGCCTTCGCAGATGCTGCGGAAGAGAAGCTCTCCGAGACCAAGATGGGGTGGGGACGAGATGTTTAGAGACGAAACATTCTATGTGTGAGAATCTAAGATTTATGAGAGATCGCCGCTGACGGCGCTAGGTAGCCGCAGATGTCGCGAAGAGAAGCTCTTCGAGACAAAGAGGGGTAGGGGACGAGATGTCAAGAGACCAAACATTTTGTGGGTGAGAATATAAGAATTGTAAGATCACGTTTCTGACGGCAAATAGGATCGCGCCGCGATGTCGCGGAAGAGAAGCTCTTCGAGACAAAAGGGGGGAGGGACGATGTCAAGAGACGAAACATTCTGTGGGTGAGAATGTAAGAATTTTGAGACTGGTAAAGCCCTCTTGACGGCGCAGGGACGCCGATGCTACAGCAACGCTTTTCAGATAAAGAGGGAGGGGACGAAGATGTCCGAGACGAAACATTCTGTGGGGTGAGAAATGTAATTGACCCAATCGCCGCTTCGACGGCTGGCAGGGGTCGTCGTCGACGATGCTGCGAAAGAGAAGCTCTTCGAGATAAAGAGAGGGAGGGGACGAGATGTTAAGAGACGAAACATTATGTGGGCGAGAATGTTTGAAATATAAAACTTGCCACTCTTGACGGCGGGAGGGGTCGCCGCCGTTGATGCTGCGGAAGAGAAACTCTTCGAGACAAAGATGGGGAGTGGACGAGATGTCAAGAGACGAAACATTATATAGTGGAGAATGTAAGAATTGTGATACTGACCGCTTTTGACGGAGGCAGGGGTCGATGCCGCCGATGCTATTTTAGAGAAGCTCTTCAAGACAAAGAGGGAGGGTCAGATGTCGAAGACTAAACATTTGCAGGTGAGAATGTAAGAATTAGAGACTGGCCGCCTTCACGACTGAATGGGCCGCCGCCTAGATGATGCTAAGAGAAGCTGACAAAGAGCGGGAGGGGACGAGATGTCACAGACGAACATTCGGCAGCGAATGTAAGAATTGTGAGATCTGTCATTTGAAGGCAACAAAGGCCAGAGTCACGATGCCGTCGAAGTGAAGCCTTCGAGATAAAGAGGAGGGACGAAGTGTCAAGAAACTAAACATTATGTGGGAGAAATGTAAGAATCATGGAACCGGCCCGTCTTAACACGGCAGGAATGCACGCCGATGTCAGCTAATAGAAGCTCATCGAGACATAGAGGGGGAGGGGACGAGATGTCAAGAGAGACTAAACATTTGTGGGTGAGAATTTAAGAATTGTAAGATCAGCCGCCTGACAGGTGGCAAGGTCGCCGCCCGATGCCGCAGAGAGAAGCTTTACAAGACAAAGAGGGGGAGGGGACGAGATGTCAAGAGAAAAAACATTTTGTGGGTGAGAATGTGGGCGAACAGATCGCCGCTCTTGACGGCGGTAGGGTCGCTCCGCAGATGCTACTAAGAGAAGCCGCCTGAGACCAAGAGGGGGCGGGTCGAGATGTCAAGAGACGAAACATTCCAAGGGTGAGAGAATGCAAGATTTATGAGACTGTCGCCGACCCGCCTATCGCGCCGCAGAGGCCTACAAGAGAAGCCGAGACAAAGAGGGATAGGGACTAGATGTCAAGAGACGAAAGATTATGTGAGTGAGAATGTAACAAAGACCACGCCTGAGGCTATAGTCTATGCCACAAGAGAAGCCTTTGAAACAAAGAGGCAGATGTGACTGAGATGTTGGAGAGATCAAAACATTCTATAAGGAGAATGTAAGAATTAGAGACAGGCATCTCGACCTGGGCGGCAGGGTCGCCGCCGCCGATGTCATGGAAGAGAAGCTCTACGAGACAAGGAGGTGAGGATGAGATGTCAAGAGACTAAACACTCCCAAGTGTGGGTGAGAATGTAAGAATTGTTAGACTCGGCCGCTTCTTGGACGGAGGCAAACACTGCAGCCCATGCCGCATAAGAGCTCTTCGACACAAAGAGAGGGAGGGACGATGTCAAGAGACGAAACATTCTGTGGTATGAAATGTAAGAATTTAGATCGATAGTTTAACTACGCAGAGCGGACGCGCCGCCGATGCTACGGAAGAGAGCTCTTCGATAAAGAGGAGGAGGGGACGAGATGTCAAGAGACGAAACATTCTTCAGGTGAGAATGCAGAATTAGAGAACGGCAAACGTGATCGGTAAGGGTCGCCGCCGCCGAGCGGCCGCTGAGTATAAGCTCTTCGAGAAAAAGAGGTGGCGTGGCCTAGATGTCAAGAGACTAAACATTTGTCGGGTGAGAATGCAATAATCGCAGACTGGCCGCTCTTGACTACGGGTAGGGCTGCCGCCAATATGTCGCGGAAGAGGGGGCTTCTTCGAAAGACAAAGAGGGGAGGGGACGAGATGTCAAGAGATCAACATTCGTGGGTGAGATTGTAAGAATTAGAGACTCCGACCGCCTCACAATGGGTAAAGGGTCGCGCTCCAAGTCGCAGGAAGCTCTTTCGAGACAAAGAGGCGGAGGGGAAGAGATGTCAAGAGACGAAAAATTCAATGGGTGAGAATGAAAGAATTTTTAGACTCCATCGCTTCTTGATCTACGCCAGGTCAGCTGCCGCCGATGCCGCTTAAAGAGAAGCGCTCTTCGAGACAAAGAGAGGGAGGGACTAGATGTCAAGAGAGATCTAAACATTAAGCCGTGAGTAACGTAAGAATTATAAATCCGGCCACCTTGGATCTGGCAATAGTGGGTCACTCCGCGATGTCGCTGGAAGAGATGCCTTCGAGACAAAGAGGGGAGGGGACTAGATGTTAGAGACGAACATTATGTGGCTGAGAATGTAAGAATTATGATACTGGTCGCTGATCACGGTAGGGCATTGGCTACGATGCTTGACTAAGAGAACTCCTTCAAGACAAAGAGGGGGAGGGGACAAGATGTCAGGAGACGAAACATTTTGTACGTGAGAATGGAAGAATTGTGAGATCGTCGCTTATTCACGCTGATCGGGTCATCAGTGAGATGCTGGGCGGAAAAGAAGCCGACAAAGAGTCGAGGGACGAAATGTCAAGACGTAAACATTCTTGGGCCGGGTGAGAATTATAAGAATCTGTGAGAATGTCGGCTTCACGCACAGTGGGTTTGCAGCCAAGATGCTAGAAGACGCCAGATAAAAAGGAGGGGGACCCAGATGTCAAGAGACAAACAAATTTCAAAGAGAAATGTGCGAATCTGTGAACTACCCGCCCCTGACGGGCGGCAAGAGTCATCGTCGCGATGCCACGGAATGAAGCTCATCGAGACAGATGAGACGAGATGTCAAGAGACTAAACATTTTATGGGGGAGAATGTAAGAATTGTAAGATCGGGCCGCCCGATCGGGCAAGGGTCGCCCGATGTCGCGGGAAGAGATCGCTTACGAGACAAAGAGGGGAGGAAGAGATGTCAAGAGACGAAACATTTCCAGGGGTGAGAATGGGCACTATGAGACTCACGCTCTTAAAGGCGGTGGGCAGGGTCGCTTCGCAGCTGCCGCGGAAGAGAAGAAACTCCGAGACAAAGACGGGGTGGGACGATGTTAATGACAAACATTCTGTGTGTGAGAGAATCTAAGATTTATGAGGATCGGGGCTTGGTTCTTGACGGCGCCTATAGCCGCCGCAGATGATGGAAGGAGAAGTTTTCGAGACAAAGAGGGAGTAGGGGACGATGTCAAGTGAGACCTAAACATTTTGTGGGTGAGAATGTGTAAGAATTGTAATGTAACACCCTGGTCCCGAGAGGGGTGTACTGTGAGTGTGTGAAACCGTATAAAAGACTAGAAGGGTTTAATTATTTTGGGTGCCATACAGGCGGTGTTGTTTTAAAAGAATTGTGGCACTCGGTAAATTAAGAAGTTTGGGGTGGAATTCCAATTATGGAATTTTATGAAATTCTTAAAGGATAATAATAATAATAAATTATCAAAATAGTTCGTGAAGCCTAAAATTCTCTAGATCTCGATGACTAAACTGGGATCAGTGTCAGCAAATCTGCCTCGCGAAATCTAAAGTACCTTAAAATTTGGTTAAATTTCGAGACAATGAATATTTTTACGAATTTCTAGCGACTGATGAGTGAAACTCTGAAATGGATTTTAGAAAATCTCAAAAATTGCAAATATTTAGCAAGAATATTCAATTAGGATAAATAAAATTTTTCGGGACAAAAATGGATCCGAATGGGGCAATAGAAATTGTTTATCTAAATAATAATTGATAATAATTAAAGAAAAAGAAAAAAAAAAAAACAAAAAGGATAAATATCAAATGGCAAGGGGGGCGGACGGCGTATTTATGAAGGAGAACCGAGACCGCTTTTGTTTTAATCTTTATATTTTCCTTGTTTCTTTTTCGGGATCTACGAAATTCCGGACTGTATGGTGTTCGTTTGAGCGGGTAGCGCAAACGAGATACGCGAAGAGAGCTACGATAGGTACCAATATCTAAATTAGCAAACTTTAAAAGGTAGAAAATTTGCCTAATTGTGTTATTTCAAGCCTAAAGGTTATGTAATGGCTTGAAATTTTCTTAGAGGCCGTAAAAGGTCGTAAACTTTAGTCCCAAAATTTTTAGACCGAGTTTAGGAATTTTTAGGAATTTTTGGAACTGTGTTCAGACAGTCAGGGCTGAATTTTGGGGACTATTTTCGGACAGTTTTGATTGAAATTTCATGAGTGTAGTCTAATAAGTCTAATGTAATTTTCAAACATGGGTTTTCTTCTTTGACTTCATATGGAAAGTCCCTTAAGTCAAAGTAAAGCGATCAAAACAGATAGTTTTTATAGGGCATTTAATGTGTATGGACATTTTGGTCACTTCACATCATATAATCGACGGCCCATATCGAATTTAGACTAGCACGAAAGCTTTGTTAGAATCAAGTTCGCTCGATATAGTCACTGAGTCCCGCCGCTAGACGTTTTGACGCTAAACGTTAAACTGAGGGCATTTTCGTAATTTGAATGAATTGTGTAGGCGATTTGAGCATCCGACGAGAATATAGAGTGCTTGACAAGATTTGAAAGAAATTAGCCGAGAAAAAGGTGAGTACTCAAAATCATTTTCTAAAACGAAAAGTGTTTAAATTACAAGTTTGTAAAGTGCTTTGAAAATATAGATTTATAAAGCATTTTTTATTACCTCCCAATTGTTATACTCAAATAAAAGTTCGATTTCGCATTTAAGAGACGCTGGCCTGGTTTAGCAAAACCCTGGGGATTACATGTACCGCTTCCCTGGCCGATGTATTTCGATTGTGCATGGTAAGGTTATGGATATTATGACTAACTATATTGCTCGTCGGCAATTTGGGGTTAGATCTAGCATATATTTATATAGTGAGTCGCCTCGCATTACTCTCGAGGTATATAGTTACCATACGACTTAGTACATAGCGATGAGGTGTTGGTTCCGAGGTTCCATCACCGAAAGCATTTTGGTTCCGAGGTTCCATTATGCTATATGATCCCGGCCAGTTCACCGGGATCATCTTAGCCGGGTAGTGTCTGAGGTTCACTACCGATGCCGTGTCTGAGGCATCACTTCTGTGGTATTTCAGAAACGGGCCACGTTGGTTGGTACTTGATTTACAAAGATAGCACCCTTCGTGATATTAACCACCACTCGAAACAGCTTTCAAGAGCGTAAATAGTTTTCGTAATGCATTTCAACAAAGGTAATTAGTTTTCGTAATGTAGCCAAAGTAAACAGTTTCAACAGCCAGAATAGTTTTCGTATCAGCTTTAAAATGGTTTTTATAGCAAAACTCGCTTTCTCATAACGCTTACAACCATTTCTGCAACGTATTTTCATATCGAGGTACAAACAAGCAGACAAAGAAGATTTAGAACTTATAGTACTCATCGGTTCGCTTTGGCCTGGCGCTTATGTTTTTAAAATAATTTTTCAGTGCAAAGCCGGCCGAAAGATCTTTCCGTGATCCTCCGTCCTAGACGCCGTGTTGTGATTATATATAAGATAAGGTGTAATTAAACTAGAAAAGTTAAATGTAGCATTTTGTATATGTGTAAATATCTTTTATAAAATATGCATGCATGGTTTTGAGAAAAACAAAGCTAAGTATAAACTTATATTGGATTGATCCTTATCTTATATTTTTGATGAGACCGAGGTCCTTTATTGTCAGAAGTGATTATCAAGTATCATCGAGTGTATTTTTGTTTTATACAGGATTTTGTATTGGTTTCACCACCGCAAGGGGCCGTTATGTCACTGATTAAATCTAAATGTGATTTGATAGAAAAGTGAAAATTTTAAAACCCACGCTTCCAAATACGCTTTAGCAGCTTTAACCCGCCAAATTTCTTCATGGTAATCCTCTCGTCAATGAGCGAAGCTCGGGCTGGGAGGCGTTACCGTGAAGGTCGGCAGATCTCCGTCATCAGAAGGGGTCCTCAACTTGGTATCGTAGTGCGCTTTAGGCGATAGTTCTGTTTTTCGCACGTTTTCCACGTGATTTCTATGTAATTGTTTTTATAATAATGATTTTTTTTTTTTTTTTACAACCTATATTGTTTTGCTAAATCTCGCATGCATCAAATATTGAAAAGTGTCAATCTTTAACTTTGAAATTCACAAGATTATGTCCGACGAGGTCGTAGAGGTCGACTATACTCGCACTGCAGGCACCACTGTGATAGATATGTCGAAAGCACACCCTTAGATCGAAAAGATGCTTCAATGAATCAACCTCGTGAGGAACCATCGAGGGCCGTTGCACCCGCGGCGGCACTCGACGATGGATCAAAGTTATACTGCATTGTTACAATGAAGCATCGCCAGACACTGAGTCTTCGTAAGAGCGTAGGGGCATGATAGAACGCGTTTCCAAATTAGGGCTAAAACTTATGATGGTACCATGTAATTCAGAGGCAAGGTACTGGTTATGGTTAGATAGGTTAGTGTTCTACCTATTATACGCGATGTAGACACAGGTCTTTCCTGTTCATAATCACGGAAAAGTGACATGGGATTACCGAGGTTCTTCCACCAACACGGTAGAGACACAGGTTTCCCGTGTTTACTAGGATACAGCAAAAGCAAAAGCAAGGAACAGTTTATGAAAGTTTTTAGAAAACTTGTAAAGCAAAGCAAGGAAAGAATTTTATGAAAGCTCGAGGTCGCACTAAAGGTAGAAAGGACAAGCTGGGCCGAACTCAGGGGCCGCACAGTTAAGAGAGGCATCCTTAACACTAGTCACCAGACTGGTCATCAGTAGAAAGAAGGAAAGAAGTGGACCGATAGAGGCTCAGACGAGGAGCAAGATTAGCCAAGGATCCGTCGATCACCAAGAAACTCTGTGAGGTGGTAGATCTTCAGGATCATCTTTTCCATTGTGCCCTACATGTCAGAGGAGGCATCTCGGAGAGTGCAGGATGAATATGACAGGATGTTTCCATTATGGGCAGGAAGGTCACTTTATCCGAGACTGTCCACGCTTAGAATATCAGAGACTCTCCGAGGTAGGTACAAGAGCATCTACCCTGTGCACCAGCGGTCCCGGGGCCAGTCAGTAGGGGTGGTTCACAGCAGCAGGGTGGCAAGACAAAGCATCTGGTAGAGGTCGCGGTAGGGGTGCAGGAGGCGAGGCAAGACTCGCATCGTCGTATCTCAGAGAGTGGCACTCGTACTGTGCTCTGCATTTACAAATACACGCCAGAGGCGCATGCATCACCGCACGTGATTACCGGTATGATTGGGCCATTTATCATGATGCATATGTATCAAGTGGACCAGTCACTATTCATTTATTTCGCACTATCTACCGAGAGGCACCGACAGAGTCCCCAACTTTATAGATGGTCAGATGGTGGTTTCGCACCAATGGGCCATGACATCCGAAAGGATAGTTCCGTGCAAGATTGGTGATCCGCACAAGCGATTTCCACAGACTTGATAGTGTTGGGGTATCCATGATTTTTATATAATCTGGGTATGGATCAACGCATAGAGCCACCTTTAGATTGCTATAAGAAGGAAGTAAGATTGGTTCGCCAGAGGAACCAGCGTGATATTTCTCTGAAATCGAAGAGACGCTCTCAGTCTCATTAATGCTACGACCGCCTCGAAAATGCTTCTGGAAGGCCGCTGTATTATTTGGCATTTGTAGTGATAGAGACAAGAGGGGACACGGCTGGAAGACATCCCCATAGTCAAAGAGTTTCTAGATGTCTTTCCAGATGATATTTCAGGTTTACCCTCGGATAGAGAAATTGAGTTCAAGTATTGAACCGGATTCCAGTGGGACCGAGCTAATATCCATTCCTCCATAACGTAATGGCGCCAAAGAAAGGAAAGAGTTGAAGGTACAATTGGAGGACTTATAAGTAAGGGCTTTATCCACCCAAGCATCTTCACCGTGGGAGCTCCAATTTCTTCGTAAGAAGAAAGATGAAGCTACTTGCCAGTATAGACTATGACAAATCTGAATCGGGCGACAATACTTAACCAGTATCCGTCTCAGATAAATGAGTTATTTGACCAATTGCATGGATCTCGGTATATTCTAAGATTGACCTAAGGTCAGGCTACTATCAGTTGAAGGTCCGGGAGAATGATGTTTCTAAGAGATCGCCTTTCAAGAAGAGATACTATTACTACGAAGTCTTGCAGATGCTATTCGATCACCAATGCCCCAAACTGCTCACGGATTTGATGAACAGGGTATTCATCCGTATTTAGATAAGCTTCAGATTCCATTCATTGATGACATTTTAGTGTACTTAGCGTTCGAGGAACATGCAGCATCTCCTGGATAGTATTGCAGATTCTTGGGGAGCCGCTATACGCTAAGTTTAGTAAGTGCCGCTTTTGGTCGACAAAGTAGAAGCTTTCTGGGTCATGTCATTTCCGCGTAAGGTATTAGTGTGGATCCTCGTAAGATTGAAGCTATAGTGAACTCGGAAGCCACCCACAAATGTTTCGGGTTCGCAGCTTCCTTTTGGATTGGCGTTATTGGCCAGGAAATTTGTTGATGGATTTTCGAAGATAGTAAATTACACCAATCTATCAAAAAGGATCGTAAATTGAAAAGTTTATAATTCGCAACGTAGTTTTGAGGAGAGCCGAGACAGAGATTGACAAATAACCCAAGATTAGCACTACTGTCAGAAAGGACGGTTATGTGTATATAAGATGCCTGCATTAAGGGTTAGGGTGTGTTTTGATGCAGATGGCAGAGTGATAGCTTATGCTTCCCGTCGCTAGCTAGCCACGAGCGTAACTACTCGACCCATGATTTAGAACTAGCAGCAGTGGTTTTCTCTCTAAAGATCTGGAGACATTATCTATACGGTTCCCATCGAGATTCACCGATCATAAGAGCCCGCAAAGATATCTTCACCGTAAAGAGCTTAACTTAAGGCAAAGTGAGCCTAAGGGCTGGAGTTGATTAAGGATTATGATCATGACAATAGAGTACCATCCCGGAAGGCCAATGTAGTGGCCGATGCCTTAAGCCGTAAACCGGAGGGTTCCTATGCTTATCCGCATGCATATCTCCCATTGTTGATAGAGTTGAGATCTGGGAGTTCAACAGGTGTAGTCAGATACAGGACACTACACTATTTTATACTCACCTCTTCGTGGATCAGGATCAAGGAAGGTCAAGGTGTTTCGTAGATGATTAAGTTGGAGGGCGAGATTGAGGGTGGTAGGAAACCGTGAGTTCCGTGATTAGAGAATTTATGACGTAATAGTTAGAGGGAGTCAATGTGTGTAATTCAAAATAGGTGAACTAAAAAGGGAAATCATGGAAGAGGCCTTACCTTCAAAGATATGCCATGCATCCCGTAGCACCAAGATGTATCATAATTGGTGGCGGCTATTAGTGAAGGCATGAAAAGGAAATTGCAGATTGTGATCCGTGATGCCTAACCCAAGCCAATAGGGAAGGCGTATAATCGGGCCGAGAAAGATACAGTTCTCTTCCGATCTCGTATGGAAGTGGGATAAGATTTATGGATTTTGTTACCTGACTTCCGAGACTGAGACAACACGATGCCATATGGGTGATAGTGGATAGACTAAACGAAAATCAGCGCATTTTCTCCCCGGGGCTAGCAACATGACCTGGTTATCAAGTCGCCCAATTATATGGAGGAGATAGTTAGATTACATGGTGTTCCTATATCGATATATCTCGCATCGAGACCCCAGATTCACATCCGCATTTTGGTCCGGGGCCATTGTGATGCCATGGGGAATTGGATTTAATTCTTTAGTACAGCCTTTCCATCCTCAAACCGATGGTCGGCCAGAGAGAACTATTCGCACTAGAGGATATGCTTATATACAAAGGAGTAGAGTTGAAGCGGAAGTCGGGATAATGATTTATCTCTCATGGAGTCTACTTACAACAATAATATCAATCCAGCATAGGCATGGCTTCATTTGAAGCATTGTAAGGCCTAAGTGTCACTCTGTGATACGCCGGGATGAAGTAGGAGAGAGAGACTGACAGCCCGAGTTAGTACTGACACTTTAAATACATCCAACATCTCGAGATGTACCAAGATAGCTAGACAGATGGTAAAAGTTATGCTGACAAACGTCAGACCCATAGCTTAAGGTGGGCGATAGGGTCTTCCTCAAGTTTCTCGAAAGGTGTTCTCGCATTTGAAGACTCGAAAGCCGAGGCCCGATACATAGGGCTACATAGATTATCGCGTAGTGGGACCAAGAGTATATATTGCACCTACTCCAGAGTTGTCTAAGGTTCATAACGCTTTATGTATCCATGCTCCGTTAGTACATTCCATCCCTCCCATGTACTCTGCAGAGATCGCCCAAGAGAACTAAAGGATAATTTGACCTATAAGGAGCAAAACTAAATTTTACATAAGATCAAGAGAGCAGATTATGAAGATTATCTCCGTATTAATAAAGTTTTGATGGGGAATCATGGGATTAAAGAGGCTACATGAGAGCCGAGGCTCGATGCGTACTAATATCTCAATTGTTTTCGACATGTATCCTCTTTATATTAGTTTTGTTCATTTCGAGGACGAAATGTTCTTAAGGAGGGAGGATTTGTAACACCCCGTCCCGAGAGGGTGTACGGTATGTGTAACCGTATGTGCACCAAGGGCTTCCTTAATTATTTTAGTGCCATAATAGAATTTTTGAAAGTTGTTTTAAAAGAATTGTGGCACTTTTGCAATTAAGGAAAGTTTTGGGGTGGAATTCCAATTATGGAATTTTATGAAATTTTAAAAGGATAATAATAATAATAAATTATCAAAATAGTTCAGTGAAGCCTAGGAAAATTCTCTAGATCTCGATGACGAAACTGACTGTCGCTAAATTGCCTCGCGAAATCTAAAGGGACTCAGAAAAATTTTGGTTAAATTTCGAGAGACAAATGAATATTTTACGTAATTTCTAGGCGACGTTTAGAGGAAAACTCGAAACGGATTTAGAAAAATCTCAAAAATGCAAATATTTAAAGAATATTCAATTAGATAAATAAAATTTTTCTACAAAAATAATCAATGGGGCACAGAAATTGTTTATCTAAATAATAATTGATAATAATTAAAGAAAAAGAAAAAACAAAAACAAAAAGGATAAATATCAAATGGCAGGGGGCGACTCGCAGAGCTAAGGAGAACTCGGACCGCTTTTGGTTTTAATTTTATATTTTTCTCCTTGTTTCTTTTTCAGATCTACGGAAATCGGACCGTAGGTGTTCGTCGGAGCAGAAGGCAAAATTGGTATACGCGAAGAGAGCTACGCATAGGTACCAATATCTTAGCCTTTTGTCAAACTTTAAAAGGTAGAAAATTTGCCTAATTGTGTTATTTCAAGCCTAAAGGTTGTAATGGCTTGAAATTTCTTGGGAGGCTTAAAAGGTCGAACTTTAGTCCCAAAATTTTTAGACCGAGTTTAGGAATTTTTAGGAATTTTTGGAACTGTGTTCAGACAGTCAGGGCTGAATTTTGGGGACTATTTTCGGACAGTTTTGATTGAAATTTCAAGAGTGTAGTCGGACAAGTCGAACAAAATTTTCAAAAATGTTTCGGGTATTTTTAGACTATATGGAAAGTCCCTGTCAAAAGTTGACTAAAACAGATAGTTTTTTTATAGGCATTAATGTGTATGGATGATTTTGGTCAATTCCTGCCATCATATATAATCGATGTCCATATTGAATGGGACTAGCACGTAAAGTTTTGTTAGAATCGAAGTTCGTTCGATATAGTCACTTTGAGTGTATGTTTTATGGTTAAAACGTTAAACTGAGGGCATTTTCGTAATTTGAATGAATTGTGTAGGCGATTTGAGCATCCGATGAGAATATAGAGTGCTTGACAAGATTTGAAAGAAATTAGCCGAGAAAAAGGTGAGTACTCAAAATCATTTTCTAAAACGAAAGTGTTTAAATTACAAGTTTGTAAAGTGCTTTGAAAATATAGATTTATAAAGCATTTTTTATTACCTCCCAATTGTTATACCGCCAGAAAAGTTCGACAAGATTTAAGAGACGCTTGGCCTGGTTTAGCAAAAACCCCAGATGGCACAAACGCCTTGGCCGATGTATTCTGATTGCATGGCAAGGTTATGGGATATTATGACTAACTATATTGCCCGGTCGGGCAATTTGGGGTTAGATCTAGCATATTTATATACTGAGTCGCCTCCGCACATTCGAGGTATATAAGAAGGCTACCGACTTAGTACATAGCGATGAGGTGTTGGTTCCGAGGTTCCATCACCGAGCATTTTGGTTCCGAGGTTCCATTATGCTATATAGATCCCGCCGTGTTCACCGGACCATCTTAGCCGGGTAGTGTTCCGAGGTTCACTACCGATGCCAGGTTCCGAGGCATCACTTCTAGGGTATTTCAGAAATGGGCCACAGTGGTTGATACTTGATTTACAAAGATAGCACTTTCGTGATATTAACCACCAATCGAAACAGCTTTCGCAGAGCGCAAATAGTTTTAATGTATTTCAAATGTTGTAATTAGTTTTCGTATCAGCTCGCAGTTGGTAAAACAGCTTTCAACAAGCAGAATACTGCACGCTGTAATGGTTTATAGCAAAATCAGCTTTTCTCATAAACAGCTTTTACAACCATTTCTCGTACGATTATATTGGGAGGTACAAAACAAAGAGACAAGCAGCATTTAGAACTTATAGTACTTACTGAGCCCGTTTGGCTCACAGTTTTATGTTTTTAAAATAATTTTTCAGTGCAGCCGGTCGAAGATCTTCCAGGATCCTTCTGTCCTAGACGCTTGTTAGGATTATATAAGATAAGGTGTAATTAAAACTAGAAAAGTTAAATGTGGCATTTTGTATATGTAAAATATCTTTTGTAAAATATGCAAGTACGTTTTGAGAAAACAGTTGCGATAAACTTATATTGATCGATCCTTATCTTATATTTTGATGAGGACCGCAGGTCCTTTATCGTCAGAAGGGACATTCGGGAAAACATCGGGAGTGTATTGCTTTATACGTGTGATTTTGTATTTTGGGCTTGACCACCGTGCAGCCGTTATGTTGCCGATTTTCGTTAAATCTAAATGTGTGATTTTGATAGAAAAGTGAAAAAATTTTAAACCCACGCTTCCAAATACGCTTAGCGCTTCTTTAACGCTTAGCTTCATGGTAACTCATCACCGAAAGGAGCTTGGCCGAGGTTACCGTGCCGGCGAATTTCTGTCACTAGGAGAGTGCGTATGTAAAGACTGGCCGTTCTTGACAGCTGCCGAGGGTGGCTGCCCGCGATGGCTGCGGAAGGAGAAACTCCTCGAGGACGAGGGGAGGGACGAGATGTCAAGAGGCAGAGGAAACGTGCGTGGTTGAAAATGTAAGAATTTTTGAGGCTTTGGCGCGGCCCAGCTGGCGGCGGGGGACCGCCGCAATGCTCTGGAAGCTCTTCGAGACAAAGAGGGGAGGGACGGGGTCTTCGAGGCCACGATGCGTGGGTGAGAATGTAGGTAGGCCAGTCGCTTTTGGCCGGCCGAGGGGAGTCGCCGCCTCCGGGTAACGGAGAAGCTTTCGAGATAAGGGGAGGGACGAGTTGTCAAAGAAACAAGGAAACATTACGTGGGTGAAAATTTAAGAATTGTGGGAGCTTTACCGCTCTTGGCCGTGGAAGGGTGCGCCGTAGAAACTGCGAAAGCTCTTCGAGACAAAGGCGGAGGGAAGAGATGTAGAGACGAAAAATTCTATGGGTGAGAATGAAGAATTTTTAAGGCGGAGGTAGCTCGCCAGGCTGGGGGTCGCCGTCGTCGATCTTTGTTGAGAGAAGCTCTTCGAGACAAAGAGAGGAGGGACGAGATGTCAAGAGATGAAACATTATAAAGTGAAAATGTAGAGTGTGAGGCGGCCGCTTTTGGCCAATGGTCGATGTGCGATCTTTATGTAGAAGCTCTTGAAGACAAAGGGGAGGGACGAGATGTCGAAGATGAAACATTTTGTAGGTGAGAATGTAAGAGTGTGAGGCGCAGCTCTTCACGGCGAATGGTGCCATCTAGATGATGCGGAAGAGAAGCTTTTAGACACAAAGAGCGGGAGGGGACGAGATGTCACGAGATGAAACATTCTATGGGTGCGAGTGTAAGAATTGTGAGATCGGCCGCTCTTAAAAGCAACAGAGGTTGTAGCCGCCGATGCTGCTGAAGTGAAGCTCTTAGAGATAAAGAGGGGGAGGGGACGAGATGTCAAGAAACGAAACATTATGTGGGTGAGAATGTAAGAATTGTGGCTGCTGTCTTAACGGCGACGGGGGTCACGGCCGCCGATGTGGAATAGAAGCTCCCATCGAAGCATAGAGGAGGGACGGGTGTCAAGAGATAAACATTTGTGGGTGAGAATTTAAAATTGTAAGGCGCCGCTCTTGATTGGGGCAGGGTCGTCACCCGATCTTGCGGAAGAAGCTGCGAAAGGACAAAGAGTGGGAGGGGACGAGATGTCAAGAGAAAAAACATTTTGTGGGTGAGAATGTAAGAATTATGAGAATGGCCTCTCTTGACGGCGCGGGGGTCGCAAGATCTTTGTGGATGAGAGCTCCCGAGACCAAGAGGGGTGGGATTCGAATGTCAGAGACGAAACATTCGAGGGTGAGAATGTAAGATTTATGAGGCGGCCGCTCTTGACGAGGCGCGAGTCGCCGCCACGAATCTTTGCGGAAGAGAAACTCTTCGAGCGAAAGAGGGATAGGGACGAGATGTCAAGAAGGCAGGCGTATGTGAGTGAGAATGTAAAATTGTAAGGCGCCGTTCTTGAGGCGGCGGGTGCGCCGCGCCGCCGATGCTCGGAAGGCTCGCCCGAGACGAAAGAGGGGAGGACGAGATGTCGAGACGAGGAAACATGTGGTGAGCCCCCCAAGAGTGTGAGGTGGGTCAATCTTGGCGGTGGGGTCGCGCCGCCGATCTTTGCGGCTCTGAGACAAAGAGAGGGAGGGATGAGATGTCAAGAGAGCGAAACATTACGTGGGTGAGAATGTAGAATTGTTCGTGCCGTCTTGTGAGAGCGAGGGTCACCGTAGCCGATGCTGCGGAAGAGAAGCTCTTCGATACAAAGAGGGGGAGGGGAAAAGATGTCAAGAGTCGAAACATTCAGTGGGTGAGAATGTAAGAATTGTGAGGCCCAGCATTATACTTGAGTGGGCGCCGCCGCCGATGCTACGGAGAAAGCTCTTAGAGGGATAAAGTAGGAGACGAGATGTCGAAATGAGAAACATTCTTTGGGTGAGAATGTAAGAATTGTGAGAATGACAGCTCTTGACGGTGGCAAGGGGAACCGCCGCCGATGCTGCGGAGGAGAAGTTCTTCGAGAAAAAGAGGGGGAGGGGACGAGATGTCAAGAGACGAAACATTCTTTGGGTGAGAATGTAAGAATTGTGAGACTGGCCGCTCTTGATTCGTGCCACGGTAGGGTGAGCGGAATCAACAAAATTTGTATCCGTAGTTCACTCCTGCCGTAGTCAAAACTCTTTGCGACAAGCGGTCTAGGGTCGAACACGGGGATGGGTTTTCTTAATTTCAAGTGATTTGGGTGAAATCAAAGCCCGGTGAATTAAATTTGGATTTTGGGTTTTGTGGCAGTGTGATAGTTTGAAAACTTAATGACTGTAAGAATGAATGTTAAGTGGGTTTGGTTTGCAACTGAAAATAAAATCAAGAAAAATAAGAAAAAGAGAACTTCTTGAAAGCGGTAGGCCACTGATTTTAAGATCCTAGGCTAACTAAAAAATGAGGGTTGAAAAACAACTCCTATTTGAGTCAACGAGGATGCGGGTTATGGCCCTTTTTAGGTTAAAACCCTAACATTCCACATTATCATTTCTTTGAGGCTCGTAGACCATCTAAAAATATGAGTGCATCTCACCGAGCCTGATGTTCTAAAACATGGAAGTGACAGTAAAAACAATAGCTGTAAATGTTATTTAACCCAATTTGAAGAACCACAACATGTAAATATTACCTGAGGCTAGTAAGGACCGACCACGGTGCATCTCTCACCCCGAACCTTGGACCTAAAGCATGGAGCCGTATTGGCCAAGACATGTAACATCCAGCGTATGCAACTAAGTTTTGAATGTAAGGCCATAAATACACTACACCTGTATGAAGCGGGGAACCACCCGACAACCTAAGATCTTACCCCAATGACCTTTTACTTCAAGAGAAGTGGTTTTAGCCGCTCATCCTCCAAGTTGTCATCCTTGGAGGGTGTTTGGCAGCTCGAGAAAGGGAAGAGGAGAGAAGAAGAAAAGCAAGCGATAAAAGACTTTGTTACAAAAATAAAAACTTACAAAATTATTCTCCCAGTGATGTGAATCGTTTTTGGGTTACAAAACAAGAGGGCTTATATAGGCCTCCTCAAGGTATGAAAGTAAAAAACTTAACAAACTAGGCTAAGTTAATGGACAAAGAGTATGCAAAAATTGAAGTCGGTTGCATTAATTACAAAAGCATGTGAGGCACATGAGAAAATTTCGCTGGCGTGCGTTTCATTGAATTTAGCGAAATCAACGAGGTTTCTCTGCGAGCTGCTTTGTTCATTGGTCCAGCATTCTCTTGCCTCATCTGTCTTCAAATTTGCATCTCATTTCTTCACTATGCCTTGGTTTCTCATTGATTCTTGGGTTGTTTGATGGCTGAGACTTGAATTCCAACTCATGATTGATCATTTGTATTGAGATTGAACTCAGTAAGTGTACAAAATCCTACAAACAACAAAAACACCCTCTAAATGGCACAAGTGTTACTAGGTAACACTTCAGTGGTATAAATGACATGATTAATCACGCAAAAGCACTCAAAACCTATCTAATATAAGTTGAAAATTGCAACTTTTGGGCACTAATCACCCCCAACAGCGTTGCTAGTCCCTTGCTTGATGCAAAATAAAAAAAAAGATGCATGTGATTGATTTTCAAAAGGTTGTGAAAAAGAAGTAATGCTAACCCTAAGTAGAATTATAAAGGGCTGAGTGTTCAAAATAACTATCATGAGAATGAATACCATACAAAATTGAGTATCAAAGTCTCCCCTCTCAATGAATCAACCGAGGAAACTTCCACGAATACAGTAATTTATTTGATTAGCTCTCAATGATAAGCGCTAAGCTAACTCTCCCAACTACAGTTACTGCACGACCTAACGCTAATAACCTAAATAGTCGGGACCCACCTCTTATTCACGAAATTCTTTTGCGTTGTAGGGTGCAATGCTAAAAAAACTCCACTTCGTCAAAGTCCGTGTAGCAGGGTCACCGATGACTCTGACAGTGGGTTTAGAGGGCTAAAGTCGACGAGGATCAGCGACCACAAACTCTGAGCTTCACAGGACTTGATTGACTTGAAATTAAGCACCTACAACTAAAAACTCACCTATCCACCCATGTAGCGAACACTAGTGGTGACTCCCAGCAGTGAGTTTAGGAGCATAGGAGCTTTAAAGGCTTCCGCCGCCTGCCCCTCGGACCGTGCTGGGGTTTTCAAGACAAAGCATTGCAAATTTTCTTTTCTTTTGCTGCTGCTTTCTTTTTTCTTTTTTCTTCTTTTTTTCTTTCCCTTAGATTCCTTAACCTATTAAAGCGATTGATGAAACTAGGGTAGGTTATGCAAAATTAAAAGGAGGTTGCACAGTTTTGACCTATCATTGAGGAGTCAAATATTCAACTGTGTATTGGTTAGCTAAAGGTGGAAGAAAAGGTGAAATCAATAAGAATTCAACTGTCATTGCTCAACTAAGCATGGAATCAATCCCAATAAGTAGAATTGGACAGAAGCTGAAGTACAAACCCATAGGTTAAGCGAAACCACAGTTTGGTTTAACAGACTAATTTTGAAAAGTAATTTGTGTCTCTCTTGACTTTATAGAAGGGACCCCGGCAAGCCTTAGACATCTGAAAATGGGCTTGCTGGAATCTACTAACAAAGGCATAAAATGCAAAATCCACTTCCTTTACTAACTCCCCGACCAATCTGGAATTAATAAATGGGGTTAGGAATGAAAGGATAGATAAGGAAATTATTACCTCTATGATAAGATGTGATCTGTTTTCTGGATAGGAGACCTCACAAGCTTTCCTTAGGCGCCTTATGCCTCAGTTGGGGGCTTCAAATAAACAAATTAGGACAAGAGAAAAGAGAGGAAAAAGGTGACAGGTTGGACCATTTTAATTACACTTTCATAATAATCCCAAAAAATGTTCTTTTACGGATATATTTTAGATTCACACTCTCTAAGCTTTCCCAGCGGTACCAAGACGCCTAAAACGGATTCGGATTAAAGTTATGGGAAAAACAAAGTGGAGGTCAAAGCGTGGGATTTTATTAGGATTGCGAAAATTGAAAATTTCATAAACATAGCAATGCGCCATAATCTTAGCGAAATTTGCAATTTAAGCTAAACAGAATTTTAAGCTAGGAATTGTTTTTAGCGATTTCGTGATTTTCGCTACTCACAAATTTCGCTACTTACGGTTCTCGCTAGCTAGCGAAATTTTTGGTCAATTTTCGCTATTAGCGAATTTTCTGATTTCAATACAATTGCGAAACAATTGCGAAACATTTGCGAAATTCGCTTTGTCGAGTTCTTCTTCTATTCTGTGTTTCAAATTTGCATTTTGCTTCAAAATTGGCACACAAACCGCAAAATTTAACATAAGAAAAATTAGAAAAGACTGCAAAAAGAAAAAATTAATTTACAAACATAAACTAACTAAAAATAAGATAAAACAAACAAGAAAATTAAACAAAAAGTGGGGGAGGAGCTTAGAAATGCCTAGGGTCCGGTGCTCCAGCCCGAACCTCAAGATCTCGAACCAAACCACTATGCCATGCAATGTAGGCATTTGCCATCTTCTTTGATGTGGTGGCAAAGGTGATGTACGTAAGCCACTAGTCTTCTAATGTTTTGCAACACAAGCAAAGTGATTGGTGGCCTCGTGGTGATGTTCAGGTTTCACAGGCTTGCAATGGGCAAAGATGAAGACCTAGCGTGAGTGCCGGCAATGGGTCGACTTATTGGGAGCTGGTGTCTGGGTTTTGATTTTGTTGCGTGTGGGTCAAGTGTGGAGTGCAGAATATATACTTGATCAATCAAGGCTACTAGCAAGGTATTTGGTATCTCGGGGCGTTGGCACTAGGATTTAACTTCACGGGGATTGGCTGGCTGATAGGTTCTCGGGCTCTTCCCTGCTTCTGTCCACTACTCCCCGCCAACGCGTTGCTTTGTTCTTCGCTTGTCCAAGGCAAAAAATTAATCAAGCATCCCGCAGCCTCGCAGCTTTTAATGATTCCACTTTCCAATTCCCGAGGGCCGCAGCCGAGCTCAAGCCAACCAAACCGGCTTTACCGCGACTTTCCTTGATTCTTCCTCCAAATTTTCCTCCTCTTGATGAACAAACTGATGGTTAGCTTTAAGATGGATTCCCGCCGATGTCCAATTTCGCTTCAAAGTCATCTTTTCAGCCCATCTATTTTCTTGCTCAAATTGTCTTCCACAAGAAAATCAATGGGCATTAATCTTCTTATTCTTCTTCCACAAAGTCATCCACTATCCGGTAAGGTCCAAAATGGCTTGTTCTAATGGATGGATTGACTCAGAGCGGCTAAGGTGACTGAGAGGTGACCGAGGGGTTGAGGCATAAAATGGAGGTTCGTGGATAATCATATTTGCGGAGGAGGTGGATAAGCTGAGGGAACACCATAGACAGTACTCATCCAATGGTCTCGTAATCCCTCATGGATCTTATATTCACTGGGTTCCCTTTCCTTTGGCCAAAGTTGTTGCCACCGGGTATGGAAGGTTCAGATAGTCTCTCAATATAAGCTCTAGGGTTATTCTCCTGACCGTATTGCCTCATATGGGTGTTCCATTTTTCTCGCCAATTTTTCCCATCGAACTCCGAATCAAGCCAGTTTTAAAATTTTCAATCCACCGAAATGGATTCGCATTTGAAATAAAAATACACTAAAACTCGTCCCGCAACACTTTTTTTTTTTTTTTTTTTATATGAAATGAAAATAAACTGACAATGAAAATTAAAAGAAATTCACCAAAACTTGTGATGAGGATCACAAGCTGCTCCACGCCTCTTCACTCGCACTAAGGCACCATCCTCAATCCGGCTACCATTGATTCGGCGCGCCACTGCAGGGCGAGCCAATCAACAAAATTTGTATCCGTGACTTAGTGATCGACTCTTTATGACACTGCATAGTGATCTAGAATTCGAATTTCTGAGGGATGGGTTTTCTTAGTACAAATGATTTGAGTGAAATCAAAAGCGTGAATTAAATTGGATTTTGGGTTTTAGTAGCTTGATGTGAGTAGTTTGAAAGCAATATGGCGAAGGAGAGGGAAGTTAAGTGGGCGGTTTTGCAAGGCGAAAATAAATCAAGAAAATAAGAAAAGAGAACTTCTTGGCAGATGACCAACGTTTTAAGATCTAGGCTAACTTAAGAGCTCTAGGGTTTAAAAACAACTCTATTTGGAGTCGACACGGGATGCAGTTATGGCCTTTTTTGAATTTAAAACCACTAACATTCCATTATCATTCTTTGAGGCTCGTAGGAACCCGTCTAAAAAATATAACCAGGTGCATCTCACCGAAACACCAGTATTAACATGTGTAGAGTATTGGCCAAAGCAAATAGCGTAAATGTTATTTAACCACTAATTTGAAGAACAACATGTAAATATTACCTCGGAGAGTACCAGTGGGACCATCTCGAGAACCACGGGTGCATCTCCTCGCTTTGAACCTTTGGACCTAAAGCATGGAGTATTGGCGAGACAACATCCCAATGTTATGCAATTAAGTTTTTGAATATGGGGCCATAAATACACTACACACAAAACATGAAGCGGGGAACCACCAGCAACCTAAAGATCTTACCCACGGCGACCTTTTACTTCAGAAGGAAGTGGTTTAGCCGCTCATCTCGAGTTGTCAGCAGGGTGTTTGTAGAAGGGAAAGAGGAGAGAGAGAAAAGAAAAAGCGAAACTAAAAATAAAGACTTTGTTTACAAAAAATAAAAACTTACAAGATTCTCCCTGATGATGCTTCAACGAATAGTTTTTTGGGTTACAAAACAAGAGGGCTTATATAAGGCCTCCTCGAGTATGAAATATAAAAAACTTAACAACTAGGCTAGAGATTAATGGAGCGAAAAAGAGTAATACACACAAATTGAAGTCGGTTGCATTAATTACAAGCATGGCGAGGCATGAGAAAAATTTGGCTAGGCGATTGCATTTACGCTAGCTTTTAGCGAAATCAACGAGGTTTCTCTAGCGACTCTTGTTCCATTGGTCCTTTGTTCTAACTGCACCATAATCGTCTTCAGCGCATCTCATTTTTCTTCTTTGCCTTGGTTTTCTCATTGATTCTTGGGTTGTTTGATGAAGTACGAGACTTGGTCCCAACTTCATGATTGATGTTGTATTAGTGAACTCACAGCCAAGTGTACGAATACACAAAAACAGCAAAACACCCTGAAAGCAACAGATGTGGTGCGCATAAAAAAGTGCAATTTTTTAGACTATATTGAATAGGTTTTTTGATATGCGATCATTAATCATGTCATATATCAATTGAGAGTGTTCATGTTATCTTAGTAACACTTATGCCATTTGGAGGTTGTTTTTGTAGATATTATCCACTACAGGCTTCAACCTCAATGCAAATGATGTTCTAGAAGTTGAAGTTGGAATCTCGTATCATTAAACTTAAAAAATCAATGGAAAAACAAAGGAAAGTGGAGAATGAGATGCGTTAACGAAGACGAGCAATAACTTTGAAATTACGCAACACAATTTACCATGTCGAGTTAAATGTGCGAATTTACATAACACAGTGCAATCAATTAGCAATCTTGCGAATTTCGCAACCAGCTCACTAATGATTGTAATCTCGGCTGAAGTGCGAGGAAATTAGGCTGTGACACGCGACTGCGCATTTGCGAAGTGGCTTCTCGTCTTTGTTTAAGCTAACAGCGAAATTTAGCTAACAAATTTCAAGCTTGTGCAAATTCGCTAGAGCAGCACTTGAGAATTTGCAGAACATTGCCAAATTCGTAACCTTGCCAAGTCGCTAATTAGCGAGGAATTCTCCACTATGTGTGAATTTGCGGAATGTAATCGTGCAATAATTAATGCAATAGCCTTCCGAACTTGGTTTTATTACCGAGTGTGTCTATAACCTTTTGTAGTTATTAGGGGTTTTTTGGTAATTTCATACTTTGAGGAGCTATAAATACCCCCTCATGTTTGTAATAAAGAGAGGTGGATTAGAAGTGAATACAAGTTTCTTTTGGTGAGGTTGTAGTTCTTTTCATTTGCCTTTTGTAAACAAATTGTTTTTATTTTTAAGTTTTTGCTTTTATTTTTCTCTCTTCTCTCTCTTAACTCTCTCTTTCTTTCAGAGTACTTAAAGCACACCTCTTGAGGATGACAACTCAGAGATGCTTAGCTAAAGCCTCCTTCCTTTGAAGGAAGGAAGGAAGCTAGCAGCGGTGGGGTTATGCATGTTGTCCTCATGAACTAAAAGTTATGGGTAGTGTATTTATGGCCCTTATATTCAAGAAAGCTTCCGGTTACTAGCATGGGGATGTTATTGTCTTGGCGATACTCTCCATGCTTTGGATCGATTAGCAGTGACAGTGCATTGGCTCTTTAGATGGTCCTTACTTGCCTCGAATTAATATCTACATGTTAGGGTTCTTCAAGTGGGTTAAATAACATTTGCTTTTAATTTTTTATTGACACTCTTGTGCTTTAGGGTTCGGAATTAACAGTTGAGAAGATGCCTTTAATGATTCTTTAGAATGGTCTTCACGAGCCTCTAAAAATGATAATGGAATGTTAGGGTTTTAAGCAAGGGGCCCCATAGCGCATCTGTGTTGACTCACGTAGGAGGATGACTTTGGGGACATGTGTTTGCCTAGCTTGTCAAGTTGGTGACCTAAATCTTCAAAGTTTAATTTCTTCCGCTTTAATTTCGAGTTTTACCATTTCCGAGTTTTTGCAATTTCAGGTTTAAACCATTTCTGACTTTTGACACAAATCCAAAAGTCGGTAAGCCTTGCAACCAGTGCACTTATCGCGAACCATTTCTAAGGATGAAAACCCGTGGTATTGCGACCCTAGACCACTACTCACGATGGCGCGATACGGTGATGGGAGGAACAGGTATATAAATATTGTTGATTCGACTCGGCTACGTAGCCACGAATCAAAGTGTTACTAAGGTAACTTGCACACTTCAATTGGTATAAATGAAGAAACATGATTGTCTTGCTTCAACGCTCAAAGCATCTAATATAGGGTTGAAATTGCACTTTTTGGGCACTAATCAATGCTAACGGGGATTCTTGGCGAGAAAGAAAAAAGAGAGGGAGGGGACGAGATGTGTCAAGAGACGAGAAACATTCTTTGGGTGAGAATGTAAGAGTGTGAGGCGCGGCCGCTCTTGACGGCCGGCTTGGCGGGGGTCACCGTCGGCCGTCTTTGCGAGGAAGAAGGAAGCTCTTGAGACAAAGGGGGAGGGACGAGATGTCAAAGAGACGAAACGATACGTGGGTGAGATTATGCCAGAGGTATTGAGACTGGCGCTCTTGCAGCGTGACAGAGGGTCATAGTCCAGCGAAAGCTGCGGAAGAAGCTCTTCGAGAGGGCAAAGGCGGAGGGAAGAGATGTCGAGACCGAAAAATTCTATGGGTGAGGGTAAAGAGCCCACAGGCCCGGGGAGGTGCAGGCTCTTGACGGCGCAGTGTCGCCGTTCTTAGATGCTTCGAAAGGAAGCTCTTCGAGAGGGAGAGGTGAATGTCAAGAGGCTGGCTGCAGTATGTGGGTGAGAATGTAAAATTATAAAGCGGCAGCCACGGCGGCAGTGTCAGCCGCCGTAGTGTCTTGTGGAAGAAGCTCTTCGGTGAGAGGGAGGAGACGAATGTCGAGCGAACATTATATGGGTGAGAATGTAAAATTGTGAGGCGGCGCTCTTGAAGCGAGCGAGGGGTCGTGCCGCCGTGCTATTGAAGAAATCTCTTAAAAACAAAGAGAGGGGGGGAGGACGAGATGTCGAGAGAAAATGGCTGGCTGTAGGTGAGAATGCAAATTGTGAGGCGCGCTTTCCGCGCGGCGGAATGGGTACGTGCTCCTCAGTCTTTGCGAGGAAGAGAAGCTTTTTAGACACAAGAGGGAAGGGAGCGAGATGTCACGAGACGAGAAACATTCTATGGGTGCACGAATGTAGAATATTGAGATCGAGGCGTCTCTTGAAGTCGGCTTGAGAGGTTGGGAGCCACCGATCTTTGCGAGAAGTGAGAAGCTCTTCGAGATAAAAAGAAGGAGGGACGAGATGTCAGAAGCGAAGCGATGTGGTAGATGTAGAATTGTGAAGCGGGTCTTTCTTTGGCGGCGAGTCCTAGCAGTAGATCTTTCAGCGGAATATAAGCTCATCGGACATAGAGGGGAGGGGATGAGATGTCGAGACTAAGCATTTTTGTGGGTGAGAATTTAAGAATTGTGGGCGGCGGGCGCTCTTGATTAGGCGAGGGTGCACCTGAATGCGGAAGAAGCGGCTTTCACCGAACAAAGAGGGGAGGAGGGCAGATGTCAAAGAAACGAGAACATTTTGTGGGTGAGAATATAAGAGTATGGTAGCGCTCTTGAAGAAATTTGAAGGGTCGCGAATCTTTGGCGAAGAGCTCTCAGGAGACGGGGGGTGGGACGAGATGTCAGAGGCAGAAACATTACGTGGGTGAGAATGTAAGATTTATGAGACTGGCCGACGGCGCGGGTCGCGCCCGCAGATCTTTGCGAAGAGAGAAGCTCTTCGAGACAAAGAGGGGATAGGGACGAGATGCAAGGCGCGCCATATGTGGGTGAATGCAGAGTGGGCGGCCGTTCTTGGCGGCGAGAAGTGCCATGACGATCTTCTGCGGAAGAAAAGCTCTTCGAGACAAGAGGGAGGGGCGGATGTCGAGGCGAAACGTACGTGGTGAGAATGGAAATTGTGTGAGGCCCGGTGATGCAGAAGCGGCGGCGGTAAGGGTCACGCACGACCTCTTTGCGGAAAGCTGTCGAGACAAAAGAGGGGAGGATGAGATGAGGAAATGAGAAACATTATGTGGGTGAGAATGTAAGAATTGTTAAGCGGCGCTCATTTGGCGGCGAAGTCAGTTGCCGATGCTCGGGAAGAGAACTCTTCGACCAAGGGGAGGGGACGAGATGTTGAGGCGGCGTCTGTGGGAGTGCAGGGTGCGGCGGGGCGCAGCCCTTGCGGCTGCTGCCGGGGGGACCTGCCAGCCGATTCTACGGAGCTCTTCGGGATAAGAAGGAGGGACGAGATGTCGAGCCAGCTGATACGTGGGTGAATGTAAGTGAGGCCTGGCATTTCTTAATGACGGTGGTAATGGTGCAACGCCGCGTGGCGATCATTTAGGAAAAGGCTCTTCGAGAAAAGGGGGAGGGCAGGTCATCGAGGGTGGCTGATACGTGGGTGTGGGATGTAGGGTGTGGGGCGGCAGCTCTTGGCGGTGGCCAGGTGGGTCGCACCGATCTTTGCGGAGGAGGAGAAGCTCTTGAAAAAAGAGGGAGGGACGAGATGTCAGAGGCAGTTCTCTGGTGTGGTCTTGGGTGGAAAGGCGGGCGCGCAGTGGCCGGCGGCCGAGGGGTAATTAGCCCGGCGATGCTGCGGAAGAAGGCTGTTCGGAACAAAGGGGAGGGGACGAGATAGAGAGACGAAGAAACATTACAGTAGGCAGGTGAGAATGTAAGATTGTTGGCCGTCTTGACGGCGCGAGGGTGTCTGCGAAGGCTGCGGAAGAGAGCTGTTCGGGGGGAGCAAAGGGAGGAGGGAAGAGATGTCAAACATTGTGTGGGTGAAATTTAAAATTGTGAGGCCAAATGTCTTGACGACCGGGGGTGCTGCGGCTGCGGAAGAAGCTTTCAGTCAAGGCGGAGGGAAGAGATGTCGAGACGAAAAAGTCAATGGGTGAGAATGAAAGAATTTTTAAATGTGAAACTTTTGTGGCGCCACAGGGAGTAGTAAACCAAGCAGATGCTGTAGAAGGCTCTTCGAGGCAAAAGAGGGAGGGACGAGATCATCCAAGAAACCAAGAAACATTAAGTGGTGAGAATGTAAGAATTAAAGCTGGCCTTTCTTGTGGTGTGAGGGAGTCGCGAGTCTTGGGAAGCTCTTCAGACAAAGAGGGGAGGGACAGATGTTAGAAAGCGAAGCATTGTGTGGTGGGAGTGGGAAGTGTGATCTTGTGGCCTGTGACGTGGGGTGCACGTCTGTAGCGGAGCCTTGGGGGACGAGAGGGGAGTGGACGAGATGTCGGGAGGCCGAAACATTTTGTGGGTGAGAATGTAGGAGTGAGGCGGCGCTCACTGGTGAAATGGGTAAGTGGCCCAGTAGATCTTTGCTGGGAAAGCTTTTAGACCTGAGCGGGAGGGACGAGATGTGAGCGAAACATTAAGCAAGATTGGATTGGCAAGATTTATGAGGCGCCGCTCTTGGCGGCGCTAAGGGTGCGCGCCGGATCTTCCAGCGAGGAAGAAAGCTCTTCGAAGACAAGAGAGGGGGGGCGAGATGTCAAGAGGCCAACATTTTTGTGGGTGAGAATGTAAATTATGCCAGCGCCAGTTCTTGATGGCGCGAGGGGTTGCTTGCTTGCGATCTTTGCGGAAGAAGCTCTTAGCCGAGACAAAGGGGAGGGACGAGATGTCAAGGGGCGAAACCGATGCGTGGTGAGAATGGAAGAATTGTCGGTGGTCGCTTTTGGCGAGCAAGGGGTCCCTGCCGCCGATCTTTGAGGGAAGAGAAGCTCTCTTCGGGACAACAAAGAGAGGGGAGGGGATGGTCCGAGAAATGGCTGTGTATTGGGTGAGAATGTAAGAGTGTTATTTGGACGCTCATCATTCTGGCGGCGAGGGAAGTCTAAGTAGCCGATCTTGAGAAGAAAGGAAGCTCTTGATACAAAGAGAGAGGGGAGGGGGGCAGAGATGTCGAGACGAAACGATACGTGGTGAATTAAGAATTATTGCAGGCGCTCTTGCGGCGGCGAGGGGGTCCGCCGTGCGCCATTCTTTGTAGAAAGCTCTTCGACAAAATGAGGGGAGGGGCAGAGATCAAGAGGCAGAGGCTGGAATTCTATGGGTGAGAATGTAATAGTGTGAGACTAGTCATTGATGAGACACGGTGTGGTAGGGGTCGGCGTCATGATGCTCTGAGGAATAGAAGCTCTTCGAGTGAGGGGAGGGATGAGATGTTAAGCTCGAGCATTACGTGGGTGTGAATGTAAGAATTGTGAGGCCAGCTTTTTTGGTTGACCGGCGGGGGTCGTGTCGCCAGAGGCTGCGAAGAGAAGTTCTTCGAGATAAAGAGGGGGAGGGGATGAGATGTCTAGAGATGAAACATTCAGTGGGTGAGAATGTAAGAATTATGTGACTGGCCGCCCTTGTGGCGGTGAGGAGATCGGCATACGCCGCGCGTCTTTTCAAAGAGCTCTTCTTGAGCAAAGAGGGAGGACGAGATGTCGAAGGCAAGCTTGATATGTTGGTGAGAATGTAAGAGTGGGGAGAGCCAGCCCTCGGCCAGCGGTAGAAAAAGTCGCACTCTCGCCTATGCTACGGAAGAGAAGCTCATTTAGACAAAGAGGGGGAGGGGACGAGATATCAAGAGACGAAAAATTATGTGGGTGAGAATGTAAGAATGAGTGAGGCGGCGCTCTTGTGGCGAGCGGCATATGTGGCCGCCACCAGTCTTATGGAAGAGAAGCTCTTCAAGACAAAAGAGGGAGGGCGAGATGTCGAGGAGACGAGAAACATTATGTAGTTGAGAATGTAGAGCCAATGAAATGTCACGAAAAACAAAACTTCTGGTAAAAAAATAAAGAGAATTCACGAGAACTTGTGATGAAGATCACAAGTGTTCGCGGCTTCGTCAAATGCGCATGGCACCATCACGACAGCGGCGCCGTTTGATTAGTGCCCGCGATGAGGGTGATGCGGAATCAACAATGACCCAGTACTAAGTTCCTCCTACTGCAGTAGTCAGAGCTCTGCAGCGGCACTTCAGCGGTCCCCAGGTCGAGACACGGGGATGTGTTTTTCTTCTTACCTAAAATGATTTGAGGTGGGGCTCAAGCGGTGAATTAAATTTGGATTTTAAGATTGGTGATAAAAATAGTGGGTTGGTGGGTTTGCAAACTGAAAAGAAATAAAATAAAATGAAAATGCTTTAGAACTCATGGCTTGTTTAGATTTGTGAGTTTTAGGGTCTAGGCTAGCGAGAGAGGTCCGGGTTGAGCTTCCTCGGCACGTTGGGGAGGATGACATATAGTCATCTCCGAGCCGGGATCTTCATTGGCATTAAAACCTAAGCCACAATCATTTTCTGTTGATAGAAAGCATTTGTTAACATTTTATGGTTCCCTACGATTGAAAATCTATCTTGACTCGTCACCACAATGGATTAAGTAAGGGTAACTAATATGAGTCTCGATGGATACAAAATAAATTGCTTGAACCACTAGATTACCAAGTATTGATCAAAGTGGATCAACTGCGGTGAAAACCTAGCCCGCAACCTACCTGGGGTGGCGCAAATGGCTGCAACTAATGGATATTAGTGTATCCTAAGCTAAGAATACACTAAACCACTAAAAGCTTGCCAAGTATTGTGAAAGTACATCGAAACTTTAAACCTAGAAATGAAATTTGGGGAACCAAAATGACCAAAACCTCTTTGCTTGAAAAGCAGGGAACCACCCGGCGGCCTGGATCCCACCCGACAACCTTCCAGCTTCAGAAAGGAGGAAAGGGTTTTGGCCTCATCCCCAGTTGTCATCACTTGGAGGGGTGTTTGGCACGAGAAAGTGAGATATTAAGAGGAGAGAGAAAAGAAAAGCTGAACAAAATAAGGCGCGTCTTTGAAAGATTAAAGTTAACCCAGTTGGGATTTAAGTTTGTGGGGGTTTATATAGTACAAACCAATAGTGCAATGTTTTGTCTTTTTAGGCTTTCTAACACTCTTAGCGAACTTTGGGTTAGTAGCTCCCATACCATATGGCATTAGGGTACTAGGTGTTGAAACACCCCTAAGAACTTAATTGTTCAAGAGAGTCAGGCCACAAGACAAAACCTATTCCCTTAAGCTTTCTTTTCTGTTGTATTTTCTGTTGTAGATCTTTTTCTCTTCATTCCCCTTTTCTGTATTTTCTCCTTGAGTTCCTCAAAAATATACTCCCCGAAACTTTTATTTCTTCATCTCTCCTTGAATTCTTGGGTAATCTGGGTTTCTTTCTTGGAGGATTGATTCTTTAGGATGGGTTGGGTTTCCATTGGCTATTTTTGAAAATAAGGCTTGTTTGGCTCAATTTCTGGAACTAAGGTATGCATTAGCATATAAATGAGGATGGCTAAGAATGGCTCAAACTTTCAGGATGGCTGCCACATCGTTTCTTGTTAGTTGTATCCACTGGGGATTTCGCTTTTGATCAATAATCTAACAAGTTCTAGAATTTGGATTGATTAAGCGTGACTAACCACCCAGGATGTTCTTAAAGCTCATATCAGTTGATGAGGATTTAAATGATGTTGTTATATCCAATAGGTTCCTGTGACTCATTGTTCATACCCTGAGCTTCAAAAACATGTTTTGTTCCTTCATTGTATAACCATTCTTATCACGGACTCATCGACCAAATTAAAAACTATTTGCAATTTTATTAGCTATTAAATTTGCATGTCATTGGCCCTTATTCTACCTTTTATTTGTGTTTTGACCCGCTAATCTAATTACTTATTGGTTCTATGAAGTGTATTATATATCAGCAATTTTCCTTCTTGAACTGAATCTACTATTAATTTCGATAATGAGAGAAACCAAAAATCAACACACAATATAATTACCGACAATAACAAAAACAATTCATTTCTAAATTTTTTTATTTTTTTATTTTATTTATGATCAAATTACCATGTTGAGAACAACATTTAGGGAGAGAAAGAGAGAAAGATCTCAGGTCGATGGTAAGGTTTATTTTTTCTTTTGGAGGAGCATCGAGATATTGGGGGATCCAGATCCATAGTGTAAATTTGGAGGAATTTAGGGGAATTTCATTTTCCATTCTCCTCTTCTTCTTGATACTCTCTCTCTCCGTCTGATCTTGAGGACTAACTCATTAGTGAGTTGCTTTCTTTGTTCGAGGTCATCTTGTCTTGTCCCCGATGTGTTCATTGTTTCTCTCCATCTCGATCCTGACTTCTAAAAATTTGGAGATTATTGTGGTAGATCAATTTGCTTGATTTTCTCTCTGTATTTTTCATTTTCCTCCAGCTTTTTATCTCTTTCTTCTATTTTCTTCTCAAAGTCCTTGAGCAGTGACTTATATAGGAACTTGAATCCCTTGATCTGCTCCTTAGTCTTTGCTTCTTGATCTGCATCCCTGTTCTTTATGAGTTTGAGGAGTTGAGAATCGCGATCATACTGATTGTTATAGAATGATTCATGGCTTAGCTTTAACTTCTTCAGTAGATCTTGATCTCTTTCTTCCATTTCCTTTCTAAATTTCTCCTCTTCTTTGCTCTAGGATCTTTTATTTAACTCCTCTTTTAACCATCACTTCTTCCCATTGTTGATCTCTTGTTTCTCTCGGCTTCATGTATTTCTTCTCTTCTTTCATCTCTTCTTCCCGATTTTGATCCTTCTCTTGATTCTTTTCATAAACACTTCTGCGAACTTTTCTTTGGAGGTTCCATTTCTCTTCTCTTCTTCCATGCTCATACGAATTGGGCGAGCATTTCCATTATTGAGTTATTCCCCTGGAGCATCACAGGCTTTCACCGAGGGCCATGGAATTCTCTGTTTACGAAGGGGAGAGGCGCCGGTGGGGATGAGAGTCGGGGAACTCCGTCATCTTGTCTCGTCCTCTATGAAACATGAAAGTATTATCTTTTGGGAAGTCCCTGCGGGTTTTCTTCTTCTTGTTCGTGACAGAAGAGTGTCATCTTTTAAATGTGCGAGCTGGAAACTCACTCTTGCTTACGTTTCTATTATTACCCCATTTTCTTCTAATTCTTCCTTGGCCTTTGCCACCTGTCGAGTGTTAGTGGTGAAGCCTTGGGAGCTTCTTCCTATTACGCCCGGGGTTCCATTCACCCGACCCAAACAGTGATGGTTGTTGGGTGAGGATCAAACCCTCTTCTGTTTCCCTCGGCATGGTATCTCATTATTGAATTTTCAATCTTTGCTCTCTGCAGTTAGGCTTGTACCCACTTTAGGTATGGCATAAAGGATGATGGCTACTGTTCCGCTTCTTGTGCATACATCTTGGTTTGGGACCATAGCAGAGGCAGGAAATAAAACCATACCTTGCCGCCATACGTAAGGTCTCCACATTGATTGTCTTTGGTGCTCCTTTCCCACTTGATCCATTGCACTTTGCAGGTACGTAATTTCAAGTGATCTTCTCACTGTTCGGGTTTGCTAACAGTTTCTTAAATTTTGAGCCATGCCTCTGCCCTGCCATTCCGTACACCTCGTTAATGGCATTTGCTCCACTCTCTTTTAAACTCCTCGACATTCTGATTTGTCCTTTCTTCTACCAAGTTGGAGTATAATTCTCGAGACCCGCTGCATATCGAGGGCTTTTGGTGGCAAATTTCCCGCGCCCTCTTTGTTCTATCATTTCCTTGAAGAAGGGGGAAATAGGGTTCTTTGAATCTCTTTCTCGACAAACCCCTTATCGGCATAATAACGCATGTTGGAACAAGCCTATACGATACAAACACATCTTCTTTTTCTTCTACCACCTTGTCTTTCCTTAGCCTTGTTGCTGACGTTGATGCTTGGTGTTTCAGATGGTATGTTCTCCATGGCGGGTTCTGACGGGCACCTGCGCTGGTTGCGCATACTCTTCCCAGCATTCGTTCGGGTTTGGGACCCGGGGGTGAAGGTCGACCATTTGCTAGTTAGGAAGGGTTTTTAGGAAGGGATTTTTGAAGTGCAGGGTTTTTCAAAATCGAAAAGCAGGAGGAGAACGGAGATGAAGGATTGTAGTTGCTTTAGAGAATGGAATGGAGGTGGAAGGATTTTCCAAACAATTGCAATTCAATGATGATTGTGAGTGCATTTGTATTTCATTTATTTCATGTTGCGAATTAAATTTCATTTACCTTTATTTCTTGTCATTACATTGAGGAGTGATAAAAAGGTGATTTAAGCCACGTTTTCTTTTTAATCGCGACATATCAAGTCGCGACATACGCTTTGAACAGCATCAGGAAATCATGACATTTAAAATTTCTACCCCTTTTAAATATGAACAATTTTTTATATGAATCGAGAGGGTTTTTGCGACACGATGTTGTTTGATTTTGAAGTATATATATACATCGCGACCTCAATGTTTTTATGGCGACATCACTAGTTGTCGCGACATATCTTAATTACGACTGTGCTCTTAATTTAATGATCGAGAAAAGTTTTCCTTCATTATTTCATTTTTCATGACCTTTTTCACATTCATTAGCTTGTTCAAAAACAACAGAATTAAATGAAACATTTGGTAAATCCTTCCACGAAATTTGTTTAGGGAGAAAAAGAAGTACTCCCCTTTTCTGTCGTTCTCTTACCTTGAGTTCTTTGGAGATGTCTGAGTTGTCCTTTTCTCTCCTTTGCTTATTACTTGCATAAGCACTACGCAACATTTCGAAGGGATTCAATTAAGCAAAATTAACTTCTCGATTTAACTAATCTGCATTATAAGAACTAAAGAAAACAAAATCAGGGTGGTGTATAAAAAAATCAAAGTATAAAATCGAAACTAAAATCTACATCAGTTTCACTCACATGTTTCAGTTTTTTGAAAGTCCCTTAGCTGGACTTGCTGTTTGATGTTTCCTACTCTCTTAATGAACCGGGTGACTCTTCCTTTCTTTCCTCCACACTTTGATAATGCGAGTCTTTGTCATTGACTTTAAATTCTTCCCGGCATCAGAATCTTTAAATATTTCTTGCTCAAATGTAGTGCTTGACACTCTGCGTGGCGTAGTCCACTCAGTGATTTTAGCTTCCTGGAAATAACTGTCTGGGTTAAAAAGAACTGTTCTCTCTTAACTCTTTTCGAATCTCGATCATGCCATTTTCCTTTGTTTTTTGTCCTTGTATATTCCCAGCATTGTCGTAGGCTTCATTTCTACGATTCTTCGGTTCATTCGGTTGGGGCAGTCTCTCTTCCTTTGAAGTTTTAAAAAATCAAAGTTTACCCAGCTTCTTGATAGCCCACATAGCTTGGTATTCAGTTCAAGAGGTAGATGACATGGTTTGCCAAAACAACTGTATGGGGACATTCGATGGGAGTTTTTGAATGATCTACGTAGCCAGTATAAATCGAGTTTGGAGAAGACCAATCCTTTCTGCTTGAACTTATAGTCTTTTCCAGGATTCTTTTTAATCTCCACTGTTGGAAATCTACACTTTGTCCATTGGTGCAGGGATGATAAGCTAGACTCCTTATATGTGATTACACCGCTCATGAGTTTTGCAAATATTTTGGTTTGCAAAATGGCTTACACAATAACTAATGATAGTTAGGTGTTCCAAATACGCTCAAAATATTCTTTTGTAAACTTTACTCACAATTGTATTAGCATCATTCAGCAGACCAGAAGCCTTTGCTTCCACCCATTTGGAAACATAATCCTTTGAAGCCCATTATATCTGGGGGTTTCAAATGATGATCAACCAGATTATCAAATATTCCACATACATAAAAATTTGCACCACCATTATGCCTTTTAAGGGCATTTCATTCTATACGTACCAATCTTTGGCATCTATCACACAATTTGACCCATTCGGCACAATCTGAAGATGACAGACCCGATAAAATCAGTTGGAGTATCTTGTGTTGTTCTTTCTCGAAAATACCCCATATATGGTGATATGGCATTTCATTCAAGATTTTACATTGTTCACTCTCGGTACACATCTTCGATAATCATGTCGACACATCTTTAAATAGCGATGGGTCATCCCGAATGTAGTACCTCTTTGTTAGTCGACTTTCTTTTACGTTGGTAGGCGGCTGAATTCCTGAGAACTACTCGAAAGCTAGGTAATTCCACGCATCAAGCATACCATGGAAGTTGGAATGACACCTTAAAACAACTGTTCATGCGGGAGAGTTCTGCGTTGAATTCTACACTCCTCCTTTTAAACCATTCCTTTCTACTCACGGAAGTGATCGACTATCATTGTCACACCCTTTATCTTTAATTTCGGATCGAAGCTCTTGCGATGGCGAGGCGCCACGCCCTCGATCTTAGTTAACTTCTAACACTTTTGACATCGAGATATTTGATATATTTTTGCATGAAAGTCTGTATGAACTATAACATGGGATCTGAAAATGCTACTATGACTCAATTCTCACAAAGAAAACACTATGGCTAGCATCTCATTTCCGGTTATTAAATGGAATGATTTCTTGTGCTTCATTGAAGTTGTTTTTAAGTATATGGCTACGAGAATATTTTCTCTTTTCTTTGCCCAATACGGCCCATTCGAAATCACTAGCATCACACATTGGCTGAATCCTGATCCGATACAAGTCATGACCATGATGGAGTGCTTGCGATCTTGATTTTCTTCAGGTAGCCTTGCGAGGTGTAGTCATCAAAGTAGCTTTATTGATACTTCTCGATGTCTGCATAGTGGTGAAGTTTATTTTGAGAAGTCTTTGATGAATCTCATAAATCCGGCATGCCTGGCTTTCATATCCTTCTTGTTGTGGGAGGTGCAAGGGTTTTACGATATTGGAAATCTTGGATTGGTCACTTTCTAGCCCATAGCATAAAATTTTGCAACTTGAAGCAAATACCTTTTGTTACCATGAAAAATGACATTTTTCGATTTAGTCTTGATTTGTTTGTCGCACATCTTTGAAGTCTTGTTTCGGGTTGTTAGGACAGTGTATTGACGGACCCATACAACTGTGAAGTCATCCCATAAAAAAAATTCCATGACTTCCTCGATCAAATCAGAGAACATTGTGGTGACATCATGCATCATTGGAAGAAGTGGCGGGGGCATTGCCTGCGATACAAGGCGTGGCATCATCGAAGGCAAAGGTGCCATAGGGCATGTGAGATGTGGTCTTTCTTGGTCCTCAGTGTGATTACTGTGTGTCTGGTTGTAGCCTTTGAGGCTCACCAGATCCGAAAGAGAAACAAAAAATGAGAGTGTCCCTACTAATCTGTCCAACATCGATCCAATGAAGGGCAAAGGGAAGTGATGTCTTTCACAGTTCTTTGTGTTCAACTTCTTAATCAAATGCACTCTGTATCACATTTGTTCTTGTTGAATTAATTCATTTCTTTCATTGCGGATCTGATAAATCCACATCTTTGGAACCATGTTGACTAACCGAGGAGAAATTATCTTGAAATTGCATAGATAAAACCAACATTTAACCATTTGAAGCGCCTCCTTCGACTACTTCTTAACTTTCATTACTAGATTTTGATATACTTTGATGTTCAACGATTGAAACTTTGCATTTTCTTGATGATTATTTTATTGCATGCATATTGATGAATCCCGATACCTTTTAACTCTTGATAGACCGAGCTATAGACTCCTTATGATTCATAAATTTCGACAACCTGCAGAACATGTCGCGGAGTACAGCATAAGTGATGCGGTTTACTCTTTGGCAGCTCTAGGTAAGCATACTTTAAATGACTTGGCAACTCCTTTAAAACTAGCCCTTCTTCACTAGTTTCTTGATGAAATTCCTTTTCTTCATTTTTGTCTCCTTTTTTCATCCCATTTTGTTCAAGACTCATCCACTTTTGGTAGAGCCTGTAAAGCGATGTCTGAAAAACTGAATCAAAACCTTTAAGATAAAATTCATCTCTTTCATTGATTGAAAGTTGGGCATTACAATCATAGTAAAAAATCAGATTTTGACATATACATCTTCTATTGACTTGATATCTTCCCTTTCTATGTCTAAATTCCTCGAACTTAGATTAGAGTGGAAGTGTTTGCCTATACCTCCAACTACGAGAGTGAGTTATACGCATATCGATTAGAAGGTACTCCGGTTAAGAATAGCCTTCCCGATGCTTGAGAGGACTTGTGAATCTTCCTCCATATCCGGTATGATGAAGTCGACCCGGGAAAATAAATTTTCCCCACCTTTACCGACACATCTTCTATGATTCCTTCAGGTTTTGCCAGGGTTCTATATGCCATTTGGAGGGTAACAGTGGTGAGATAGCTCTTTGAGCAACGCTGTAGCATGAGGTAAGACATTCAAAGTGATCTTTACTTTTGAGTCTGAGCTTACGAATGGTGACTCTCAGATCTTCATAACTCACTGATGAAGTCTATGCAATGCCTGACACCTTTACCATTGGTGCAGTCAGGATCCTAATTACTTAGCAAACCAATCTTCCTCTTTTTGCTCCCGATTATGTCTTTCAAGAACACACATAAAGTGGCATCAAAGTCTCACCACTTGCTATGAAAGGCATCTTGATCTCCCGACTTTTGAAGAGGGTTTTGAAAAGTAGCACAAACTGTTCTCTATCTTTGATTTCACACAGCCTGGAAATGGGACCTTGACGGGTGTTTTTGGGTTTTTCTTGCTTTTATTCTTCTCAGCAGTTGTTCATCTTTCTGCTGCCTAAGTGTTTCAGCATTATGCGGAGCGCTTCCTCTCCCCCTTTGTTCGCTTTCATCTTTTTAAATCTTCACCCGAGTCTTATTATTTGCGAGCCATGGAGTCTTTTGGGATTCTTCAGATGTCATGGGAGAGAGGCACAAATACAGTTTCTTGGTTTTGAGGGCGATTAACTGCCTATTTGTGTCTCCGGGGTTCTTGAGGAATGGTAGTGTGAAAATTTGAGGAGTGGTATTTGAGGCTTTCGAGTGCAAACTTTTGTTCATGGAGGTGCTGAGAAACTTTGTTGTCATGGATCTAAACATTGTTAAATGGTTGAGCCCTCCTCGACTACGGTACTCGTTTCTATTTTCCACCTCTTGCTTCTGCTGCAGGAACATGGTAGTTCAAGGCATACTGATTACATCCCATGCACACCTTGGTACGGCCAGGGCCTCCACCATATGAAAATTTTCATGGTTCCTCGGTGTGATGATGTGTTTGGCCGAGGTTGGGATTTGGTTTGAAGTGATAACTTCTTGAAATACAGTACCAGCCTCTCAGGCATCATAGAAAATAGTTCAACCAGTGGGTACATGACAGCACTTCACTATACCGATAGTTCCTTTTCTTGGCCCGCTCATTTTACCATGAAGCGTTGGCCATCTCTCTCTTGCGTCCGTTCTATGCATGATGGCATCTCTTTGACTCATCCTGGCTGTCATCTTGCTTAGCTCCGCATGACTCTCTTCCCTGCGATTACTCTTGAAAACTGATGGAGCTTTCGCATTGCATTCGCCCGAGTCCTCGATAAGATCTCGCACTCTTCGAGCACTCTACCGTTTAGATACCACGGCATGAAACATCTAGATATGTGCCAGATGTATCATTCGAGGCATGAGCTACACTATGTCCATATCAGGGTCTTCAAGTCTATTCAGCACTCGGGCATCTTTTCCAGCAACCTTTTTGAATCTCTCTCATGCTGTAGAGGCTCTCTTCCTAAGACACAATTATCTCCCTCCTTCTGAGGTGGTCGTGGGGGAAGGAATCTCACCAGTGAGCTTCTCTGGCTCCTCACAGTATCCAGCAGGAATCCATGGTGAGGATTTAATACCATGTGGTACGTTGTCTATAAATGGGAATAAATGCAATTTACCATGATGTTATACGGTCTCACCAATTCAACTTCATTTATTGTTTGCCATCTGAGAAACCTTCCCAGTCTCATTTAGGTCATATATTAGATGACGATGGCGTGTTCTTTGAACCATTGTGTCGATCTTGGCAGGGTTCAAAGTTATTTACATCAATTATTAAATTTGTCACGATTGCATTCATCTGAATAATAGGTCTCCAAAAAGAGTCCTCCATTGTATCGATGATTATGAGTGCTCCCATTCTTGTTCTTTATCGTGATCTGAAGTGCTTTAAATCACGCCATATTTGGGTTTTCCCTGCCCTTTTCGTTTTCTCAAGCTTAAGTGTTCTCTCTCTAGTTCGGTATCTATTTGGAATCGAATCGTTCATTTCTATGTATTAAAGTTTTCAAAGTCAAAACATACTCACGTGTGGATTGATCGAAACCCGACAAATATTTTCAATATGGCTTGTTAAAGGTTAGTGGCTAAAATAACCTGCAGCGAAAAACTATTTTTGTTCTTTCTTTTAAATGTCCAAATTAGTATTTCCTTCAGCACTGATACGAATATTGATCTACTAAATTCTTTTCCCGTTGTCCCGAGCAGCGTATCATAAAACTTGTTGGTGGACAGATATATCTGGCAGGTAGCGACACCATTACGAGGCCCATTATGCAATCACATGATAAAACCGCGTGAAACTTGTTTTTGTTATATTAACACTAATTATACTCATTAAAATGTCGGTTTCCATAAGATTAGATAAATTTCTTCGATTTTGATCGGGAATACTGCCAGTGCACACGAATTCGAACAAGTAATACAAAAAATGGATTTAAGTCTAAGGATATGATCCATGATCTGAGAATTATCGATCAGCCTGCGACTAATCAAATTTCACACTATTTGGACTTTTAAAAAACGGCAGTGAGAATCAACTTGAAGCCTTAAAATATACAAGAATAAGATGTATGAATAGACAACAAATAAGCTGAAATTTAAAGAATAAAGAATAAAAAAGAATAATAGTAATGAAAATAAGATGATCATTATCTTAAAGGAAGCATTGAATACACTACTATTGGCTGAAAAATCCAATTTTACGCAGTACTTTATAACTTTGCTTCATGAACCAGAATTTTAGTCTAGTCCGGGAATATGGTAGTCACGACTAGATCTCTCAAACTCCACTGTTCAGCCATCTAGATTTTTCTGATTGCTTTTGAAGACGGGGGTGGAATAATACTTTGTCTGTGTTGCCTTGTAAGATATTTTTCTTTTTCTATACTTAATACCCGAACGTGGACTATAAACATAGCTCCAGGAACACATGGGTATGCATGGGTTTACTCTTTATTGGTTTCTCCTCCTCTAAGTGAGAATAGTTCATCATTTCCTTGATTAAGATCTGACTAACACTGGGATTAGAATGTGTTCGAATTGAGGTGAAATCTCTGCTTGTTTAATTGGATAATTCATTAATCTTGTTCTTGATTTCAAGTGAGACGGGGATTTGTCGAAATAAACTCTCACAAAGCTCAGATCTCCAATATTGGAGTTAGCCTTACCCTTGAGGAAATTGTTCATCGCTCTGAGGATTGCCTTCTCTGTGTCACTCAGGGAGGGACATCTGGAAATCGAAGTATGAACGATGCTCTGATGATATAAGACAACGTGTGGAATCAGTCTGAGAAAATTCATAACGAGGAATGATTTTCAAGTGAAAGTTCAATAACACCTGAATGCATTACTGTAGGGAAGATAAATTTCTTGATAAGGTTTTCAGTGGGGCTGGGTTTCTAAGTGCCCCGAATTACACAGCTGCGGTGGTTATGTCGATCCAAATCCTTTGTAATAATATTAATGGCGGAGGTCGAATTCAAGAATGTGAACTAAATGGCTTAGGATAGTAATTTGAGAAATGAAATAGACAATTAAACACAACAACAAGATGTCGTTCGGATCGAAAATAGAAATAAATCTACTCAATACCCATTGACAAATGGAAATGCAAAACTAAAAAAAAAATAAAGAAAGAGAAAATAACAAAATGAGCCTTGGGCTGCAGGATGTAACTTTGTTGTGCAGCCAGTCATGGCACCTTTCCTCTTCTGACAGCGGGTATTTATAGGGATTTTGAGTTTGGAGCCTAATTTCGATGCACTTTGGTGAAGTTTCAAGCGAAGCCAGCTTATTTACTGTGTCTATGTCGCGACACCAAATTCTTGTGCGGCTCAGTTCTGTTCGGTGTTTGTTCTGTGACTTTAACTGGTAGCGACATCCTCTTAGTGCTCACAGGTTCTTTTTATGTCGCGACATAGATTCTTTTGTCGCGACGTATATCTAGCTTTTGTTTGTGGCGACTTCCCTTGGTTAAGGCATTGTTTCCGACTCCATAGCGACTCTCTTATGCCAGCGACCACCGATGCTTTGTCGCGACATCAACTAACCATTGGTTCAGGCGCCTGGCGGTCTACATTTGGAATTGTTCTGTCTTCGCGACATCTCTTATCTTAGCGACATCAGTAATCTCAGTCGCCCACATTTTATTGGGGCTAGATCTTATCGCGAAGCTTGTCTCGGCTTCAAGGGGCACAAATGTATGTCGCGCGACATCGATCTTTTGTCGCGACATCGTATTCTGTCTATATTGCGACATCCTTGACTTGTCTTTGGTGACATTTACTTCGGGCTCTTCTTTTGTGGTGACATCTTAATCTCTTGTGTGAGCATTGTGGTCCTCATGTACGAAAATCTGTCATGGTCTTTTGATGTAGACCAATCACGTAGACATCAATTCATCATTTGTCACACCACCTTCATGCTGTCATGTCTGTCTTAGTGAGCGGCGTCTTGTGTCGCGACATTAATCGTGATTATCAGCGACATAGGTTATGCGGGGTGTCTAACTCTGCATGGCGACATCATCTTTCTCATCGATCCCTTCATTGCACCGAGGGGAAAGTGCATATTCTTTGTCGGCGACTGAGTGAAACATGGGTTCCCGATATCGGCGCACTTGGGAACTGCGAGCCAGTTCCGCATTAATGTGAAACCCTCTTCCTGAATGTCGTGACATGATTCAATATCCCGCGCTAAGCTTTTAATCACACATTGACACAGATGTTTGTAGAAATAATGCCCTTGTCTTCATCTTTGACTTGAATTTCACATCGCGACTATCAGTGCGCTTTATGGGTGTTTCCATATGTCGCGGCATCATCTTCCTTTGTCTCTCAGCGGCTCCAAGCTACGACCTGTTCTTCCATTTTATTAACCGGTCATTCTCATTTCGAGATCGCACTTCTGCATCTCTCTTGCAATAATCTCTCCTTTCACTGTACAGTTCCTGTTTGAATAACAAATTAGTGAGTTTCTTCGTATTTACGCATATTGATCATTCTTTTATTTATTAAAAATCGAATGACGAGAAAAATGGACTGACTAAATGATGTTTTAAGCTCATCTAACCTCACTGCCTCTTCTTTGTCTGATTGCCATTCTTGTTATGTGGATACTTTATAAATTTGTCAATTCTTCCATTAAGGTTACTTTCAGCCCCATCTATTCTGCATTTCAAGGAGCTTTCTACATTTCAATTTTTTGTTCGTGAGCATTGATGCCTTACTTTTTGCTCCGCGAATTTCCCACCACCTTGCTCGGATTCAAAATGAGCGCCGATGGAGAGGAGGTGGAGTCAACTGTGGAGATCTTTGTGAGGGAGATGGTGGTAGAATCTTCTTCTTTGTGCTTCTGAAGTCTATATCTGAGGCGAGGTTTCCGAGAAAGGTTGGGTGACTCCTCAGTTAGGGTTGTAAGTGTTGCCATATGGAGCATTTGTTTGCGGCTTGTTTTGGCCCCCACATTTATCTTCAGAATGGGGGTTTGAACATGGATTCTCACAGGTGGTGGTGGGCTGGCGGGTTGAAATAGTTTTGACACGTCATGGCTTTGATCCAGCACTTTTCTCGTGATTTTCTTTTCCCAATTCCTCCAATCTTTCTAGCCAAGGTGAATCACCTTGGCTGGCCTCTATCTTCGGAGAGGGCATACATGCATACTCTTTAGTAGCGTGGCTTGAATGCGTCTGCTTCTCGGGTTTGAGAAACAAATACGCCTTAGGGTCTCGGAAGGCCACATAATTGAGGAGATCCATTCTCGTGAGGTTTTCACTCAGAAATCTCTCTCCTTTTATAGTTTCAAATAATTGTTTCATGGAAGGGACATTCATCTTAAAAATAGTTCTGGCATCACGTATCAAATCACATGATATCTGGGCATGTACTAAGGATTTCCATGTATCTCCACGTCGGTAAAATTTTTCGTGTCTTATTTGGATGTGGGCATCTGTATAGTGATCACCTTTGTGATCTTATGACCTGTGGCGTCTTTAAACTCTTGCTTTCTTGACTCTCCCAGGTCATATGGTTGGCCTTAATGCATTTAATAAGAATTTTGCGCTTATCTTTAAGGTGGAGTGGAAGGCTTTGGCTTTAATGGCTCCATGTCGATGACACCACTCTTTGAAAGTGGTGCATGCTTCCTCAAAATTTAATGTGATTATAAGGGTTTTCATTCTCCATACCATCGGGAATGTTGGGAATGAGAAACTTGCCGGCGAAACTGCACCTCTCAGCAGAGTATATGTACATGAAGGTGCACTCACACAGGTGGGTGTATGTGATCCCTCATGGATACGCAATGAGTGAGCTCCTGATTTTCTGTTTGGCTTTGGCATTCCTCACATTGGGAGGATCCATTTGTGGCTTGTGAGGATCGATTTAGAAGCCTTGTTCTGTCTGAATGATCCACCCTCTGGCTTGCTGAGTGTTCCTATCAGCCCATATGCTATCTGCCGCACCTCACAATCAACGAGGAAAACAACCAAAACAAACCAACAAGCAAGGTTAAGCTAAAATTAGCAGAAAAGCGAATATGCTTTGGAAAGATTTAAAATCCCCTGCGAGTGAAGCGCAAGAGTGGATAAAGGAAATGACCAAATGTCGAAAGAGAATGAGATTTTACGAAAACTTGTGATGAATCACACTGGCAACTCTTATCTAGGGCACCAAATAAGAGCAGCGAGCCATTTTGATTAGATTGCCACGGTAGGGTGATCAAGATTAACAAATTTGTTTCCTATGTTTCCTCCTATTACTTGGTATTAAAGCTGCACTGGTATGCGGTCTAGAGTCGAGAACACGGGGGATACTTTCTTAATTGTGAAATGAAATCTGATTGAGTTGAAAATGGTAGTATTTCTCTCTTTGGATTTTGGGTTTTCAATTAAAAGCGTGGTTGGATGGTTGTAGCGCATATAAATTAAGGAAAATTTAGAAAAGAGAGCTCCTTGAAGTCTTGGGTCACGGATTAGTTTTAAGGGTGTATGCCCTCGAGGTTTGTTTTCCTCAGCGTTGGGGATAATGACCTATGGTCGTTTCTACAAGCGGTGAGGACATAGTTGGCATGAAACCTAAACCTGCAATTACTCGCTCAAGCCGGGATATAGCATTGATGAGCATTGAGTCCACAACGATGTGCATATGGCTGAAAAGAGGCAGCTTCAAACAATATGGGAGACAACTAGGTGGATGGCCCGATTGGATCTAGATTAAGCATCACTTTGTAACCACTAGCTTATCAAATACGTGGCGAGGTTGGATCTAGGAGGTTTTCAGCCTAACGAAGTGCGGGGGCTTGTGTATAAATGGTGTGAGAGGGGCATGAAAACTTACCTCAAACCTCCACCGGTGACCTCCTCTTCAAGGGAAGGGAGCAGCCAAACATCCTTTGAGTTGTCATCTAGAAGGGTGTTTGGAAAGCTAAGAAAATGAGAAGGAGAGAGAAGGAAACGAAAATAAAACCTAGGAAATGAAAAATTGAAACTTGCATAAATGAAAAGTTAGGGTTACAAAGTTGTGGGAAGGGCTGCAGCCCGACTAAGGTGTGAAATTACAAAAATGCTGGAAATATGAAATTACATTAGGAATAATGGTAATTATCAAGTGATGGTTTACAGTCAAAAATACCCAAAACACAGAGTACAGGGCATTTAAATTTATCTCGAGGAATTTAAGCTATACCCAAGGAATTTAATGCCTAACGAAATTTACAGAAGATCGCAACCAAAAATTTAGCTGACAGTAATTTTCATAGGCTGAAATTTACTGCGCTTGAAATTTCTAACGTAGCTAGGATGCGAAGTACCAAGCTATGATTAACAGTACCCCATGATCCTGGTACTACGTATAGCGAAATTCAGGGTTCCTCCTCTTTTGCACATCTTTACCAGCTGCATCACTTTCTGCATGGTTTGTTCATCCGTTGCCTTCAAATTCTTCAATTCATTTTGACATTTCATGCTTCGGAAGCAGGTGAAATTATCGAGATTCTCATTAGACATCAATAGAAGTAAAGCTAAGCTAGCCCGAAGTTCCCCAGTCACCAAAACTATCAAAACAATCTTAGAAACAAATTAGAAGCACTAAGTGGACATGCATGAAAATTGGCTTAATTCGCATATGATTAGTGCATAAAAGAAATAACTAAAACCTATCTTGAATGAGGACTGAAAATAGCACTTTAGCTGGGCACTAATCAAGCTCTTTACAGGGACATAAGGGGAGGGGACGAGATGACAAGAGACGGACCATAATGCGGTTGAGAATATAAGAATTGTAGGCCGGCACTTCTTCTGTTGAGTATGAATTCATGCTTTATATCGAGGAAGAAGCTCTTAGAGACAAAAGAAGGAGGAGTGGATGAGATCATCAAGAAGATGAAACGATACTGTGGGTGATAATGTAGAATTGTAAGAGGCGCGCTCTTGACGCGGTAGGGGTCGGCTAGCTGCAGATCTTTGCGGAAGAGAAGCTCTTGAGGGACAAAGGGAGGAGGGCCGAGATGTCGAAGCAGCTTGTGGTGAGGAATGTGAGAGAATTTTGGGCGGGCGCTCTTGACGGCGTGAGGGTCGCCGTAGTTGATGTTTTAGGAAGAAAGTCTCTTCGAAAAAGGGGGAAGGATGAGATGTCAAGAGACGAAACATTCGAGTGGAAGGTGAGAATGTAGGGTGTGAAGCAGGCGCTCTTGGCCTTTTGTGGCTGCAAAAGTCGCGCCAGGTATAATGCGGAAGCGCGAGATAAAGAAGGGGTGGGGGCGAGATTTAAAGGCAGCTTGATACGTACGTGGGAATGTAAAAATTGCTAAGGCGCGCTATTGATGGCGCTCTGGGGACCAGCGAAAAGCGATCTTATCAAATAAATCTCATCGCTTTTGAAGAGCTCAGGGAGGGAGGGGGCAATCATCAAAGAGGCGGCATTACATGGGTGAGATCTGGCAAATCGTGAGCGGCCGCCAGCGGCGCGGGGGTCGCCGCCGCCGAGTGTTTGGCGGAAACTCTTGAACAAGGGAAGGGGAGGAGATCATCCGAGGCAGAAACGTGCGGGGTGGGAATGTAGAGTGTGAGGCCCCTGGGCGCTGCGTGCGGCCAGGCGGGGTGCCGCCGTGCTGCGGATGAGAAGCTGATCGAGACAAGAGGGGATGGGGCGAGATGTCGAGATGAAACATTAGTGGGTGAGAATGTAAGAATTGTTGTTTGGCCGCTGCGGCGAATTGCCGGTCGCCTCAGTGATCTTTGCTTGAGAAGAAGCCCTTTGGGAATAATGAAATAGGGAGGGCGGGATGTGAGACCAGGCCCGGTGGGTGAGAATGATAGAATTGGGAGGCTGGCGCTGCTTGGGTTGCAAGGGGTCGCGCCTCCGTCTTTGCGGAAGAAGCACTTCCAGACAAGAATGGGAGGAGCCGAGAGATGTCGAAACTGAGCACATTAAATGGGGTGAGAATGTAGAAGATTTGTGAGGCGAGCGCTTTGTCTTGGCGGCGCCGAGGGTGCCAGTCGTCGATGTTGCGATGAAGCTCTTCGACACAAAAGGGGCGGGAAAAGAATCAGAAGATGAAACATTCTTTGGGTGAGAATGTAGAATTGTGAGCGCGGCTCTTGTGAGGGCGAGGAGCGCACGCGTCTTTGCAACGGAAGAGAAACTCTTGAGAGAAAAGAGGAGGAGGGACTGACCATGTGAAAGTAACATTAAACTAAGGAGGAACAGAAGATCTTGGCAAGGTGTGAAGGCGGCTGCCTCTTCAAGAAACAGAAAGGATTCAGTCTGGATTAAATCTTGCCGGAAGATATTGAGGAATTCAGGAAGGGGAGGGGCAGTGTCAAGAGGCAGCTGCCTTGTGTGTGGGAAATGCTGAAATATGAGTGAGGCCAGCTCTTGGCGTAGGGAGTCGCCGTGCCAGATCGCTCTAGAAAGCCCTTCGAGACAAGAGGGGAGGGACGAGAATCATCAAAGAACTGGCAAAGAAATCGTGGGTGAGAATGTAAGAATTTGTGAGGCAGCCGTGTTTGACTACAAATTCGCCGTGCCGATCTTAGGAAGAGATGCTCTTCGAGAGTGAGGGGGTAGAGGGATAAGATGTCGAGGCAGGAAACATTCTGTGGGTGAGAATGTAAGACTTGTGAGACTTGCCGCTCTTGAGTCTTTGTAGGAATGCCGCGCCCGATCTTTGCGGAAAGAAGATCTTCGAGAGCCGAAAGGGGGGAGGGGACAAGAATGTCAAAGGGACGAACATTATGTGGGTGAGAATATGATGTGAGGCGGAAAGGCGCTCTTGGCGGCGGCATAGGTTCATAGCCGTAATCTTCTTAGGAATAGAGGCGCTAGACAAAGGGGGAGTAAAGGCAGGAGATCTCAGAGATGTGGCTGATGGCAGTTGCGAGATGTAGCAGATTTGTGGGGCTGGCCGTTGATGACGGCTGGCAGAGATCGCAATGCGTGATCTTCAGGGGCTTCTTGTCCCCATGCAGGGGAGGGACCGAGATGTCGAGGAGCTGAAACATTATGTGGTTGAGAATGTAGAATTATGGAATAAACCGCTCTGGCTGCAGTATTTAGATGGCCATGCCAGATCTGCACGGAAGAGAAACTCTTAGACAAAAAGATGGGGAGGGGACGAGATGTAAAGTGACATTACATTCTTTGAGAATGTAAGAATTATTGTTATTTTGCCTGCTGGCTGGCACGGGTCGTTGCCTCCCATCTTTGTGGAAGGATGACAGCTGACTGGAGGGGAGGACGAGATGTCAAGAAGATGAGGCTGTCTGTGGGGTGAGAATGTAAGAGTATGAGATTAGCGCTATTGTGGCCGAGGAAATCGCAGCCTTGATCATGTTTGGAAAGCTCTTTCGGGCTCCAAGGGGAGGGGCAGGGTCTTCAGAAAAATATTGTGGGATGAGAATCTGTAGGGCGTGAGGCTGGCCACCTGCGCGGCCCGGTATGGGTCTCGCAGCGGCGATGCTGAGCTCTTCGAGAGACAATGAGGGACGGTGGAATTTCAAGTGGCTGTTGTGATTGGGTGAATGTGGGAGTATGTGGCGCAGCTCTTGACCTTGACGGCACATAGGTCATGTTTATCGATCTTTGCGGAAGAAGCGACGCCTCAGAGACAAAGTGGGGGATGGGGCGGGCTCAAGCGGTGAAAACACGATACGTGGGTGAGAATGATAGAATATTGAGACTTAGAAACGGCGGTAGGGGTGCGCCGCCCAGTCGTCTTTGCGGAAGAGAAGCTCTTAGAAACAAAAGAAGTGATGTGATGAGATTTGAGCGAGAAACGATACGTGGTGAGAATGGAGTGTCGGGGCCGCGCTCTTGGCCGGCTAGGGGTCGGCCAGGCGATCTTTGCGAGGAGGAAGATAAGCTTTTCGAGACAAATAGGAGGATGGGACGAGATGTCAAGAAGACGAACAAGTATCTAATGACGAGAATGTAAGAATTATCAGGCCCAGGTCACTGACGATTGGCGGGGTGAAGTAGCCAGTAAAATCTTTATTTGAAGCTGACCAGGAGGGGTCAAAGAGGGAGAGGAGGGACGATATGTCAGGTGGCGTGTGAGAACATTTTTGTGGGTTAGAATGTAAGAATTTTGAGACTGCCAGTTTCTTGGCGGCCGAAACGGGACGTCGCGGAGTCGCTGTGAAGATAAAGCTCTTCCCAACAAGAGAGGGGAGGGGCTTGAGATGTCAAGAGACGAGAAGCATTGTGTGCCGGGGTGAGAATCTGTGAATGACCCAAGGCGGCCGCTCCCGGCACGGCGGCGGGGTCGCCGCGAGTGGATTCTGCTGCGAGGAGAGAGAACACTCTTGAGACAAGAGGGAAGGGAGATGTCGGGAGGCAGAAGCATTTAGTGGTTGAGAATGTAAATTATGATATGAAGCCGTCTTGGCTGATTTTCAAGGGTTTGATGAGTATATGTCTGCTGTCGGAAGAGAAGCGCTTGAGTTCACAAAAGAGGTGGGGGTGAGGCGAGAGATTTAAAGACAGAAAACATTATAGTGAGAATGTAGAATTTTAAAATGTGCTATTGTGTGCCCTGCAGGGGTCGCGGCCGCCGATCTTATGGTAGAGATGTTTTTCGAGACAAAGGGGAGGGACCAGGAAATGTCAAAGAGGCAGCTGTCTGGGTGAGAATGTAATAATATTAGGCGCGCTCTTGGCATTTGCGGCGGGGGTGCGCCGCCCGCCGATCTTTGTTGAAGGGGAGCTATTTGGAATGAAAGGGAGGGAGGGCCATCAGGCAAGATAGCGGGCAGGTGAAAGTAGAGCCGAGGCGCTGCTCTTCTGGCTAGAGGTCATGTGTGATCTTTGCAGAATGAGAGCTCTTTCGAACAAGGAGAGGGACAGATGTCGAGATGTTTGTTACGTGGTGAGATGCTGGGAGTGTGAGACTGCCGCTCTTGAAGGCGGTGGGGGTGGCCACTTAGCCGATGCTTTGAGAAGGAAAGTCTTCAAGACAAAGGGGACATCAACACTGAAATATACCTAACCGGTTTTGGACTTGTTTGGGGTGTGGTAAAAGTAAATATGGGCTGAGGAATAAAATGAGGGCAGGAATCAATATTGAGAGACAAGGGTAAAGTGGTCAATTTCCATAGAGTACAAGAGATGTCTGCCAAGATAACCTTAAACTAGAAATTGGATGATGAAATAATGGGATTCAAGGCAAAATACAGAGAAAAGATGGAATAGAAAATAGAGAAATGGGGACTGAATGCTGATTATGAAGCTTATGGCAAAGTACAATGGTTTTTACTTGACGAAACATGGCCTTCGAGCAAAACATGGGATTTAAAGACTGAGTCTCATTTTGAGGAGAGAGCTGAAGCAGTAGAGAGAAAGAGAAGGAGAAGAAAGAAAGAAGAAGAGGAAGAGAAGAAGAAGAGAAGAGAAGTTGAAGCAAGTTCAAAGGTAGCTAAGACTTCACTAACCTTGGTATGGATCCTTGGTTTTTGTTTAGTTGTGGTTGCCGACCTAGGGTTTGATAAAAGTTCAAACCCCATTTTGAGTTTCTTGTTGATGAGTGATTCACTACAGGGTTTGATGGTTCATCCTAACCCCAGGTGCAGGGTAAGGTGGAGTAAAAGCCCAAATGGCAAAAACATGGAATCTATCCCTTTGAGGTTGGATTCATTGATTATTACTAGGTAAGAGTTGGGTTGGGGGTAAACCCTAACACAAATCATGTATTTGGTTTGTGTATGGACATATTATATTAAGTTATTTGAGTAATTCATGTTGAATTTTGAAAAGTAAAATAAGTATTGGAAGAAGGTGAATAGAAAAGGGTTCTACAAAATGTATTTTTGTGAAGAAAAGAGAGTGAGTGTTCTGATTGTGGAGAGAAGATATAAATGGTTTTTTGAGGTATGCAAATGTGAATTGGTGGGTATCAAAAAACTCCTTGGAAAAGAAGGAGAAAATACACGATACGGGCAAAAATTCGGAAGGTGTGCACAGGCGTGGGTCAGTAGTGTACACACCCTGGCACTCAAAGTGTGCAGGCACACTTTGAGTGTCTGGGCCCCTGTTCTGCTGGGTTTGAGCAGGGTGCCCACCGTGTTTGGCCATACTTGCTCATTTCTTATCAGGATTTGAGTGAGTTCAAGTGGCTATGTAAACCAGAAGCTTCAAGGAGAACTTAAACTTAAAAGTGGTGCTCTTAGATTCTAGATCTGGTGAAAAATGCAAATTATTTCAAGTGGGGCGAGTATGCCAGGCGGTAGGTTTCAGCTTTGAACATGGAGAGTAGTCTCTGGGTTGTTCCCGGACGTAACTTGGAGTTTAGGTGCTCAGTGCATTGATTCAAATTGGAATGGGAGCCGTACTTACCCTTATTTTAAAGAATACAATGACCTAAGTCAAGCATGAAGTTAAGATCCAGAAAAAATTGTATCTGAACTGTTCTAGTGTAATCTGGGTAAAAGCTGAGCTGGAAGTTTGGCATAGAAAATACTTTCCTTAGTTTGGACGAATCCGATTGGATTGATTCCACTTCTAATCATAGATTCATAGAGAATAAGAACATGAATGAGGGTGTGATTCCACATAAAAATATACTTCCACAACAAATATAGAGTCTTAAGTATAATAATGGCATGAAACAAAAATATGTAGAAAATGAAAAATGTAAAGATGTGTTCATGAAACATGAAAATGATTATGGAAAATGAGAAATGGCAATTAGAAACATGATTGTGGGAGCATAAGAAGAACATATTAGTGGACTGTAATGTGATTTAGTGACATATGATTATTATCATATAACAGAAAATGATAATAAATGATAGGGAATTATCTCATTAATGTGAAGTATCATTAAATGAATTTATGAATAGTATACATGAGCAGTATGCATGAATGAATATGTGAGAGATAGTGTATGAATGAGTATACGTGAATAAGTATAAAGTAAAATGAATTTATCAGACAGTATACATGGAATGGTATACATGAGATGAGAGATGTCATGAATGAGTATGCGTGAATACGTAAAATGGTTATGAATGAGTATATACATGAATGAATTTATGAATGAGGTGTATGAAGAAGTATAAATGAATGATATACGTAAATGAATTTATGAATGAGTGTATGAATGAGGTATACGTGAATGAGTATAAATGAAATGAATTTATGAATGACATGAGAAATAAGTACATAGATTGAGCATATGCTTTTACAGAAAGATGTCTGAAAGTGAAATCGAGCTGAAATGTGAGTTTTTGAAAATCGAATGAATATGAATGATGATAAAGATGGGATTCATTAAAGCGGTCAGTCATAGATGTGAATTAATTGATATATCTCAGACTAGACCACGACGGGATGCTGAAGTAGGTGATCATGAAGGCTTCCGAAATTTTTCAATGTACCATGAGGATGCGTCGATCCCGTCGTGATGGTGTATGGCATTGAAGAATATTACTTGGAGGATCTGTCAGGCATCGAATCTTGATGTTAGTATTGTTGTTATGGTGATACCGTGTTGGGAGGATGTTAGCATCCGTCATAGTGGAGAAGTAGAATGAAGTGATATGCCACGCATGTGGGGATGCACCAACAGTGTTAGTCATGGATGGAGACAGACAAATGGCATATTTGTGTGTTTGGGGTGCAAGCGACACTCATCGCGGAGCTGGTGTACCAGGAAAATATGTGCATGCATTACCGAGTAAATAACATGGGGCCGGGATAAATAGCGGAGTCCATGAGCATCAGCGGAAATAAGCTCAGTAAGTAGATCTTAACAATGAGAATAATGGATGCAGCACGCCACTTAAATGTCTGCATGAATGAATATCAGTCAAGTCTTATATTCAAACTTACCCATGTGATATGTGTAAATAATATTAATATATGAAAGCCTATCAGAACCTTTTGTATAGGAATTTATCATGGACCAAAAGAGCAATCATTTTTATAAGCCTGTTATTGAAGAAATGAATATTATCAAAAAGATGCTGAGGATTGTAGTATGTGAGGTTGCAGAAAGAGAAGCTTTGATTGATGCAAAGTCTAAAATGGAAGAACATAATAACATGTTTTGGAAGAATGAGTGAAAATGTCGGGAGAATGCCGGGCTCCAGCTTTGGATCCGCCAGCAAGATCAGTCGGAGGGTCGGTCGCTGACACCTTTGGCATGCATTTAATGAGACAAAATAAATGTTTTGATAGAAAGCATTCGAATGCATGGACTCTGGCTTGGATCCCAGCCCAATCGGTCGGTCAGGTCAGTTGGCGACACTTTTGAAGTGAAAATTTAATATAACGAAACAAAAGCGTTTTTAAACGGGCACCCTGATCATGAAGCGTGGCTGCTAAGAGGATTGGATGGCTTAGGTCGTGATGGTGATAAGAGTCACAATATGTATTGGTATTAGTCTGATTTGAACACAGTATGAAATTGATATGACTTGATTTGTTACAGATTGCCAAATTGTATACGTATAAGAGTTACTGAATATGATTTGATCGACATACATGTATTAGATATGAATTTCTTTATGTAAAGACTTTTATGACATACCGGGGGAAGTAATATGAGCAAGGGTGATGATAGGAATTTGAATAGAATGTCATGTATAATATGAGATGAGTTAAAAGTCACATAAGAATAGACTTAGATTATATGCATAGTAAAAATGAAAAAGATAGTAATGGCCGATTATCGTTATTGAATTGAATTCTTGTCTGTATTCCCACTAAGCGTAAAAACAGCACGGGTCATTCAATCAGTATAGGTATAAGAGAGATAAAGGGAGCGGGACATTCCACACACACGCACCTTGGCGATACGGGCCGTCTCGGAAGATAGTTGCTCACGGCATTTATTTTTACTACTCGATGTTTGTATTAAATAATAATATACATGCGCAGAAATATTTGTATAAGTAATTGGAGCAGGACTTAGCATATATTGAGATTTTAAATATGGATACCCACTGGTGAGTGAGTGATTTCTTGTATATATATAAAATGACGATTGGTTATTACAAAAATTAATTGTATACCACAATTTATAAGTTAAGCTCCAAAAAAATTAAAGATCCCCCGATACATGGTTTGCATCAAGCAGGTTTACGGTCCTTGTCGAGGGTGAGATAGGGGTCGGGGCATGAAGGCGCGGGGAGGGAGGGGTGTCAGAGGCGACGAGGAAGCATTTTTGTGAGGGCGGGAATGTAAAAATTGTTGGGGCCGTGGCGCTCTTGTCGGCCGGAGGGCGCGGTCGCCGCCGCCGGTGCTGCGGAAGAGCCGCCCCTTGGGGGACAAATAGGGTAGGGACGAGATGTCGAGACGGCGTACGTGGGTGAGGACAGTGGGGTGTGAGGGGCGCGCTCTTGGCGTCTAGCAGGGGTCGCCGTAGTCCGATCTTGAGAAGCCGAAGCACTTCTGGAAGGAGGGAGACGGAGGATGTCAAGAGGTGGCTGATACGTGGGTGAGAATGTAAGATTTGAGGGCGACTATGGAATGAAGCGAGTCCGTCGTCATTTGGTAGAGAAGATCTTCGACACAAAGAGGGAGGGGATGGTGAGAAGATGAAGAACATTCTTTGGGCGAATGTAAAATTGTGAGATTGACAACTCTTGGCGGCTACCAAGAAGTATGCCATGCCGATCTTGCGGAAGCTCTTCAAGAAAGGGGAGGGACGATATGTCAAGATGGCTGTGTGGTAGAGAAAGTAAGATTGGGCCCGCCGCTCTTGACGTCTGGGGGTGTGCCGTCGTCTTTGAGGAAGCGAAGCAACAGGTGTATAAAGGGGAGGGACGAGATGTCGAGGCAGCCGTGGGTGAGAATGTAAGATTTGTGAGGCCCGCCTATGGGACGGCGCCCGGGTCACGTAGATCAAGAAGCTGAGTAGAAAAGATCTTGAGCTGCAAAGGGGGGAGGGATGAGTCGAGATGGGAAACATTCTTTGGAGGCGAGAATGTGGAATTGAGATTGACAAGCTCTTGGCATTGCGAGGGTAGCCGGCCGATCTTTGCCGGCTCTTCAGAGAAAGAGGGGGAGGGGACGATATGTCAAAAGATGAAACATTATGTGGTAGAGAAAGTAAGAGAGGTGGGGAATACCAGGCCGCTTTTAGACGGAATGTAAAATCAGCCAGAAATTCTGCGAGAGCTCTTCGAGACAAAGGGAGGTGGGCGAGATGTCGACGAACATTATGTGGGTGAGAATGTAAGAATTATGAGGCCCGGCTGCTCTTGGCGGCGCGAGTGGCAGCGCCGATCTTTGGCTGTGAAAGCTCTTCGACACAAAGAGAGGGGGAGGGACGAGGGGAGTCGAGAGATGAAACACATTCTTTGGGTGAGAATGGGAGGTGTGAGGGGCGGCAGCTCTTGATGGCGACGGTGGCGTGTAGATGTTGTGGAAGATAAGCTCTTTAAGAGAAAGAGGGGGAGGGGACGATATGTCGAGGCAGCGTGGGTGAGAATGTAGAATTGTGAGGCGGGCTCTTCACGGGGTCAGCGATCCGGGTCTTTGCGCGGGAAGGCTGATTCGAGACTAAGAGGGGAGGGGACGGAGATGTCGAGGCGAAACGTGTGAGTGAGGTAGAAATGTGGGACGGAGCCCGATCTTGACGGCAGCGGTAGGGAGTCGCCCAGCCTTAGATCTTGTTACGAAAACCCTTCGGACAAGGAGGAGGGACAATGATTCGTGCCACGGTAGGGTGATTCGGAATCCTTGATATTTGTATCATGGTTCCTCTGCTGCGTAGTCAAGCTAGTCTTGACATGGCAGGTCTAAAGATGGAATTTCACGAGGATGGGTTTTCATCTATAGATGATTTGCATTAGTGTTTGAAAATTGGTGAGGCTTTAGTTTGGATTTTTGGATTTGGTTAAAAACAGGGGAGGTTGTATGTTCACTGAATTGATGAAATGGTTAAAGTGAAGTGTAAAACGGTAACCTTGAAGGCTTGGGTCACTAAGCTTAGATAATGGGGCTATTGAAGTGTCCTACAGTTTATTTTCTCGCATTATGTAAGAGACATATAGTTAAAAGCCAAACCGGATCTTTGTTTAGTATAAAACCCTAACCTAAGTCACTCTGTTGAGTCAAACACAAGTACTAAGCATTCAAAGTCCATTAGGTTTAAAAACCTAGCTTTTCGAAGCTCATTTATTGGCTCATTAAATGGCATCTAAAGGATATCGATTAATCTAGCATTGGTATGCGAACCCTAAAGCATGGCAAGTAATGACCAAGGAACAACATTAAATGGCATTAAGCCCTAGTTTGAAGGTATGGAACCATAAATACGGTATACGTATCATTTAAAACAAGAGGACAACCTGTGGTAGCTGAAAACCAGCTAGCAACCCCTCATAACTAAGGTTATGAGGTTTAGCGAAGCATCCCAGGAGTTGTCATCCTCAAGGGGTGTTTGGCAGCCAAAAATGAAAGAAAGAAAGAGAGAGAAAGAAACCAAAATGAAACCACAAGAAGAAAATACAGCAGGAATTTTATAAAAAATGAAAAACTCTTTGCTTATACTAAAGGTTACAAAATTATGGGGTTTATATAGTGCAAAAAGTGTGAAAATAAGAATGCCCTGAAATATTGACACAAGAAAGGACAGGAGTGGTAATACACCAAAAGCGTAGTCAGACTGGCATTAATTACACTGCAAAATCACGAGCGGCCATTTTGTGATGGAGAATTTCGCTAGCATGAAATTACAGAAAATTTGGCTAACTGTGGTCTGAGAGATAATGAAGTGGAAAATTAAGCTATCACGATGTTAATTTAGCTAGCCTTCGCGAAATTTCGCTAACCTATTGGTTGTGTGAGATAACAAAGATTGGTTAATTTCGCTAGGCACGGTGATTTTAGCTAGCCCTAGCGAAATTTCCACAATTCGCTAGGATGCGAGAATTTTAAGCTATGGTTGCGAATTGCTGATCCAGCCAGCTCGCAATCATAGCGAGAAATTTCATGCTGCATCTGTTTTTGCACTGCATCCTCTCACGCACTCTTTGTTCATCACTTTGTCTTCATTTCTTCATTGAATCTTTATATTTCATCTCGGCCTCGGCTGGGTGAAATCATCGAGAATCTCTGCATTCAGCATGTCTGAAGCTAAACTTATTGTTTGAAGTCACCAAAAAACTTGCAAAACTATTCAAAACAATCTCGGAAATGGCATTAATTAAAGACAAGTGGACTGCACACATCAATTGGCTTAATTGATGATATGATTAGTGTAAGCACCCAAAACCTATTACGAATAGGGTTGAAAGTACCCTTTTGGGCACTAATCACGCTAACTTGGAAACACGTTGCTAGTCCCTTAGCAATGCTAAAATAAAGATGGGATGCATCTTTATTGATTTTACAAAAGGCAATATGGTTAAAGAATTGTATATCTGACATTACCTTTAAAATGAACAATTGAGA